>CAUYRT010028723.1:0-66413 GCA_963574885.1 Lepilemur ruficaudatus
ATACAGATACATTTTTTTGAAGATACCATCAGTCTTGGTAACTACTAAAAAATTAGGTTTTCCCATTTAGTTTGCTAATGACATTAATTTTTTTTTCCCTCTGAAAATTTTATTGGGGAAAACTACAAAACATTTACAGTACAATGTTTACAGTCACAATTTGTAGTGAGCTGGTTTCCCAAAATATATTACCACTCAAGTTGACTTACCTTGTTACATTCAAAAACCTACTCTGTCAAAGTAGTCCAGAGAGTACAATTTTTAATGATCCGTTTATTGTTTGATGACATTAGGTTACGGACAGTAATGTAAGTATTTGTTTGTTGCAGCAGTACACAAAAAACGTGCTGGCCTATCTACTATAGAGAATGTTATTAATGTCTGTGAAATGTAAGGTAACAATAATCAAATTAATGTAGAAATTTCAGATTATTATTTTATTATGTCCCAAACTAGGTCTGATATCTTATCTTGCAATGTCCATTTTGCTGTTGGGAACACTAATTCTATCATCAGATGTGTATTTAAAGCACAAATAACAGTGAACCTGCTTATTAAAGAGTGATACAAAGTAAGCCACGATTTTGCAGCTACTTTTGACCTAATTTTAGGATTAGGAATATTTAATCTAATATTCTTCAAAGTGTACTCTGTAAAACCACAGCCACACAGGGTACCAATGCTATGAGGAGAGGAGGGAAGGAAAGAATCCCACATTCAAAGAAGTTTTGAAAACATTAACCTAAATAAATTCACAGAACATTATAGGTCTCTTAATATATTAATGTACGTTATTAATCTCTACATGGAGGAGGAAGAACCATTGTGCAAAGTGCTCCCGAAACTTTTCACCGTGTGTACTGGTGTCCTATGAGTACTGCAGCCACGCAAGCTTGGAGGCTTAAAGCAATGCAAATTCACTCTCTCATAGTTCTAGTGGCTAGAATGTATCACAAGGGCCACGACATTCTATGGAACCATTAGGAGAAAATCTGCTTTTTGCCTCTTCCAGCTTCCTGTAGCTATTGGCATTCTTCGCTACGTGGTCACATCTTTCCAATCCTGCCTCTGTTGTCACATCACCTCCTTCTCTCTGGGCATCTGTTGAATCTCCACCCCTCTGACTCACTCTTACAAGGATATCTGTCCCTGGATTGGGGTACACCTGATAATCCTGGGCAAGTTCCTCCTACCTCAATCTGCAACTTAATCACATATTTTATAATATAATTACATAAGGTAGCACATAAGGTAATATTCACAGGTTCCAGGGGTTAGGATATGGGCATATTCTTAGGGGAGCCACCATTCAGCCCACTATACGAGGAAACCATTCCATGGAACTTACCTTTGGTTCATTTATATGTTCACTCAAAAACTCTTGACCCATTCGTATATGTCAGGCACTATTCTAGCTATTTAAGACTCAATAACAAACAAAATTTTAACAGGGTGAACTTGAGAAAACTCTCCCACTAATCAATAAGTGTGCTTTGAACAATGCTAAGGGTTCATTGAAACATTTTAAGAATTACATAATGAATAAAATTTATTATTTCTTTCAGGAATTTAGCAAATTCAGTAATTTAGCAATTTTTTAATTCTTATATTTAAGAATTAGGTACTGGATGTAGAAGAAGATGAATAAGACATGGTACCTGTTTGAAAAAATAGCACTTATTGAACAAATTAAGACATAGAATAAATAAGACAAACAGGAAATTTATAACTTTTTTTTTTCTTCCTAAAATTTTATTGGGGGAAAACTACAAAACATTTACAGTACAATGTTTACAGTCACAATTTGTAGTGAGCTGATTTCCCAAAATATATTAGCACTCAAGTTGACTTATCTTGTTACATTCAAAAACCTACTCTGTCAAAGTAGTCCATAGAGTACATACATAGTGCTCCAACTGTATCTACGTACAACCAACACTCCATTTTAAGTATACAATTAAATGATTTTCAGTGGATTTACCGAGGTGTACAGTTAATCTGGACTTTACCCAACAATATGAATTTATAACTTTATTTAGGGAAATAGAAAATGTATACATATAAAAAACAACAACACATATTTTTAAGATTGACTATATATTTACATAAACATCAAATACACTAGTCTCAGTGCTTTGAAGGAGGGAATAAGATGAGGGAAAGACAATTAACAGAAAATAAAATATAAAGTAAAATAAAACAAACTCGAGGCCTTGAAAGAATCGATGATAATTACCATGAAATAGAGTGAGATTGAATGAATTATATGCTCCTTGTAAGACTGGAAACAAAAACAATGCAAATGAACAAAAAGGCTAAATGTAAAATTATATAAGTAATATGTAAAGACAAAAATAGGAAATGTAGACTAAAAACTAGGAAAAATACACCAACATATTGATAACATTTGTGTGTGTGTGTACATGCACACTCACACACACATATTTCTGGTTGGTGACATATGGACATTTTATACTGTTTTTAGTAATTTCTTCTTTTTTTAAATCTCTATATTGAATTTCTATTATTTATAGTCAGGGACAAGAAAAAAAAAATGGAAAGAAAGAAAAACTTGTGCCTGAAGGCATCTATAGTCCATTTTGACATTTTGGCTTTTAATGTCATAACATAAAAAAGAAACACAAAATGCATTAAAAGAGATCAAACAAACACAAAGGCTGATGAAATTATTAAACCAATAGTCAAGGAAAAGCAAAGGCCTGACTTGTTTACAAGCATATGTCCCTATCCTAAGACCAGCACACAGGCCTGTGTACCGCCTCTCAAGGCTAGTTTTTGCTGCGCTGTTAACTGCTTTTGTAGCGTACCTCAAATTCAACTTTTTCCCCATGCCCATTAGTTGAAGGGCTAAATATGGAGCCTTTGGTTTTCTCCTAAAAGGGCCTCATCCCTGAGACTGAAGTTTAAAAAGAGTGTCATTACTAAGCCTGCAAAAATGGCCATGCCAATGATGAGATGGAAAAATCCAGACATGTGGCGCTTTCTAAAGAAATATTAATAATAATTTTTTAAAAGAGTTAATTCCCTGAAGTCAAGGCTTGGCCATTTTTAACTTCCACAAGCTATTTAAAAGCTCGGATTTTTGAACCCAAATCAGGAAATCCAGTTCAGACCCTTGCAATTATGCTGCCTTGGGTCACAGAAACATAGTCAGTCCATGGCCATCCTGGAATGTGAAGAAATCCAGAAGAATAGAGCAGTTGGTCCTAAGAGATGTTGATAGGCCTTTGAACAATCAGGATGAGGGGCAGTGGCATCCCTTTTCCTCTTATGGTATCCTTTGGTAGAGACAAGGTCCACCGGGACTGTTCTAGGCTGAAAACTGTAAGAAAGTTTTCCCAGTGATGCTGTTTCCTTTTTCCCAATAGCACAAGTATCACAGTTTATGCTACTTCAAAACGGTGTTTAAATATTGTCATCTTTCCAAAACAATTTAATTCCTCTCTTCCTCCTCCCATTCCTCCTCCTTTTTCTTCCTCTGCTTTTTTCTGACTTCTTCTAACTTGTTTTTACTTCTTTCTTCTTCATCATCAGACAACTAGCTGCTAACTGGGTCAGATACATTTCATGAAATAGTGCTGGTGGTCAACAGAAGAGTTATTATGATGTTATTATTTTTATTATTTTAGCAGACATATAATGAATGTCAACTATTATCATAACAAGGAATACCATTTTCATAGACAGGGCTAAGGCCTCAGATGCATTCTGTCCCCAAGATCCTCATTTTATACATGGGAGAAAAATCATGCATTGTGTACACCATATGTGGTAGATCTATGCTAAATTCTTTACTTATATCATTCCACAAAATATTAAGAATATACCATGTATTATATCTAATTAGGCCATGATGCGGATGAGGAACTGACTCTTATAGGATATAATATATGTCGCATGTCACAGTGTTAGACAAAGATAGATACAGTAGCTGAACCCAGATTTGCCTTATGCCAAAACCAGCTCTCTTTCTGCTGCTAATCATATTGTCCACAGGAGAAGAAAGGGCGTTAAATTAAGTGGCAGAACTAAGTTTAAGACCAATTTATGTTGAGTATAATTGACTTTCTGCTTTAATATGTTGATATTTCTTTCTAATCGTATTTCAGCTTAACATGGAATGATAGATTATTTTTAACATCCAGGCTTTGAAATTTTCCCTATTTCGTCATCCAGGAAATGTATGAATCATGTTATATTAGATAAGTACCTCTCAAGAATTTAAACTTTGTAAGAAACAAATTCTCAGGAACATTCATGCGAACTTATTATGAATAATGGCTGGCAATTTCTCCCCAGTGACATCCAGCGCATAACGGTTCAGTTCATTTCAAGAGACATTTATTGAGCATCTGTTATGAGAAAGGCACTGGGAAGTCTTTGAGGACACAAAAGATAATAAAACCATTTCTTATCTCAAAAGGATTAAACACAGGAGAACGGGGGATCACAATGAAATGCGGCCCTTGCCAAGCTAGAGGCAAGCGCAGGAAGCTTTGCCAGCACAGTGGAGGGGCTCTTAGACACACAAGGTGAGGGTGAGAGGGTGGTAGGGAGATTCTCAGAAGAAGAGAATTGATGCTGAAATGTCAATAACAAGAAAAAGTCCACGGAGTGAAGAGAAGAGCAGAAAGCCCTCGGAGGAAGAACTGTGAGCAAAAGCCTAGGGGCGGGAAACACACGGCAGAATTTAGGGGACAGCAGTTAGATTGAATCATCTTGAGCTTTGAGGTCTTTGTAGGAGGCTGGTGGGAAGTAAGGTTGAAAAGGTAAGCAGAGGTTTTTCCCTGTGAGCCTGTAAGTGAGATTGAGGAATCAGGGATGGATTCTCCAGACTCGGAGAGGGCAATCATTGTGATGGTACCACGATTGGGAGCCATGGGTCAGTTGAACAGAGGAGGAATCTAAGTCCTAGAAAGAGAAAGTGAGTTTCTCCAAGTTCCGCATCTAGTAATTGGCAGAGTCATTCATTCAGCCACTCAATAAATAGTTATTAAGTGCTGGCAATGGGGAGAAGGCAGAGAGTGTTTTGGCCTCATAGACTTACCTACCACTGGTCATTTTTAAACAACTACCATTTATTGAGCTATTACTATGTACCAGAAATAGTGATGAGTCATTTAAGTAAACCACCTCTTAGCTCTCGCATTCCCTTTTTCCCACTGAAATCTAACTTGTAAGAATGGGTAACCTATTTCATTTTATTAATGTGTTTTCAGGAGGCTTGACCTGTCCTTGGCACATAGTAGGAGCTCAATAAATATTTCTGAAAAAAATAAATCACTGTATTCATTAGGCACCTTTGTCATCCCCATTGTTTTTCATGAAGATTAAATAATTCTGCTTGACTCCCAAGCCAGAATTCTTGGCTCTGAACACATCTTCTGTCTCCCCAGTCTCCATCCCACAACACTCTCTGGGGAGCTGGAGAAACAACTGCAAATATAATCTCATTTTCGAAGGGCTTGACCTTTCCTCCCAAGCCCCTGATGCAACCCTCAGATGTGCAGGGAGCCAAATGTGTGTCCCATAAGCCTCTTCCAAGCAGGAGGGCTGGCATGGCTGTGCAGGTGGTACCCATTCTGAAGTCAAGGAGATAAGACTTTAAGGTCATGTTCCATCTTGGGACAGGATGGCAGGCAGCTGTGGGGGCCGATTCCCAGGGGAGTGTGGAGAAAACATTACATGTGCATCTAAGAGTAGTCACCGGGCCCCACCTCCAGAGGCTGCAGACCTGATGTGCAAACAGAAGATGTTGTCATCTCCAGCAAAGTACATGCTGTGTGACTGTCATTTTGTGTGCATGCTACTCTTCAAGACCCTCTACCAGATTCACCTGGGACCCATGCCTGCCTACAGGATTCCAACACACAGTTGGGACCGCTAGACCTCCTCTACCCGCCACTCATTGCTTTCCACACTCCCCTTGCCGTCCACCCTGCCAGTTTTTCCCACCAAGGCTCTGAATTCTCATTCAATACTGTGGTGAAATAATGAAAGTGCATTTGGAATGCACAATGTAGTCATTTGATCCTAAAGTTAGGAAGAATCTAAAAGGTCACCGAGCCCAGTGTTTCACTTAGTACAGAGAAAACCATCCTTTTAAACTGTCTTAAAACCTGGATGGTTGAAATGATTTGCACAAAATCATTGTTGATTAATGAAATGTTTAGTTGCCCCCACCCCAATGCATGGAATAAGCACCGTCAGATCTGAGCAGCTTAGTAGGTTTTCTTAATCTACAGATATCCCGAGTGACCTACAGGGTTGAGGGTGGAGAAAGCAGGGACTTTTGCTAAACAAGGATTGATTGAAACAGCAAAGTTTCTAAATTCTTTGCAATGAGCTGGGTTTTGAGTGAATAATTTACAAAGTAATGGGCAAGACTTTACAAATAAATGGAAAACTTTATATAAATAAAATCATAGTGTCCCCTGATTCATTTCAACACAAAAGATTCAGAGGTTTATTAAACTAACTAAAATATACAGAAGTCAGAATGATTAGAATATATTGAATAATCAAAAAGAATATGTCAGATTCTTTATTTTTGTCAAGCTGATGTATGTAAAATGGTATGTCACTGTTTTGATGTTTCTATTGATGTTTGTTTCTGTTTTTTATTTGTGTTTATTTTTTCCCTAATTACTGGTGAGGTGTAGCATATTACCACAATTTTATAAGCCTACTATAGACCATGAATTTTTTCTGTATTGTGAATTGGCTATATATAAATTTGCCTATTTTAATTGACTTATTGTTATTGATTTTTAAGGTTCTTTATATATTATGGATACCAAACTTTTATCTACCTATCTTTGACATTTTATAATAAAAGATCTTTTAAAATATTTGCCTGTAAAAAGCTTATGAAAGTATTTATCTTCCCCAAAAGACATACTAGGTTTTTACTAATTTTTGTCCTTAAAGATGATAATGATGACCAATAAATAGCATGTTCATTACACAGGCCATATCCTTGCAATCTAGATCCATGGATGAGCCTGTATACATATACAGTTTTCACTAAAAGAAGAGCCCCTGTCATAGGTTCCAGATATCTCCCTCATCTTACCATCTTCTTTAAGAAGTGCAAGTTGCTTGTGGACAACCCAGCCCTGAGCCTTTGGGAGGAGATGCGAAAGAAAATAAAATCAGAGCCTGCATGAAATTCAGCATATCTTTGATTTTTGTCTGTTTTTTAAAAATATAAGTTTATTTTATTATTATTTTTATTGAGGTATAATTGAGAAAATTGTACAGCATATGCTTAAGGTATACGATGTGACAATTTGATGTATGTATACATTGTGAAATGATTACCACCATCAAGCTAATTAACACATATGTCGCCATGCAAAGTTACCTTCTTTTGGGTTTTTGGTGAGAACACTTAAGATCTACTGCCTTAGAAAATTTCAAGTATACAGTACAGCATTATTAACTGTAGTCACCATGCTGCACTTCCGATCACCAGAATTTATTCACCTTATAACCCAAATTTTGTACCTTTTGAACAACACCTGCCCATATCCCCGACTTTCTAGACCTTGGCAACCACCATTCTACTCTCTGCTTCTGTGAGTTTGACTTTTTGGATTCCATATATACTGAGATCATGCAGTATTTGCCTTTCTGTGTCTAGTTTATTACAGTTAGCATAATGTCCTTCACGTTCATCCCTGTTGTCCCAAGAAGACAAGATTTCCTTCCTTTTTATGTCTGAATGTATTCCACTGTGTACATATGCCACATTCTTTATCCACTCATCCATTGACAGACACTTGTGCTATTTACATATCCTGACTATTAGGAATGATGCTGCAATGAATGTGGGAGTGCGAGTGTATCTTTGACATATTAATTCCATTTCCTTTGGATATATATCCCCAGAATTGGGAGGGATAACATGGTAGTGCTAGTTTTAATTTTTTGAAGAGCTTCCAAACTGTTTTCCATGATGGCTGTACCAATTACGTTCCCTAATAATAGTGTACAATGGTTCCCTTTTCTCTGCACCTCCACCAACACTTGCTATCTCATCTTTTCTGTAGTAGCCACCCTAACAGGTGTGTGGTAATATCGCATTGTGGTTTTGATTTACATTTCCCTAATGATTCGTGCTACTGAGCATTTTTGCATATATTCATTGGTCATTTGTATATCTTCTTTTGGGAAATGTCTATTCAGGTTCTTTGCCTATTTTTTAATTGGCTTATTTATTTTTGTTTTTATTTTGACCAAGACGTATGAATTTCCTATAAATTTTGGATATTAACCCCTTATTAGATGTACAGTTTGTAAGTATTACACTTTCTCCCAATCTGTGGTTTGCCTTTTCATTTTGTTGATTATTTCCCTTGCTGTGCAGAAACATTTTAGTTTATATTTTCTTTTGTTGTCTGTGATTTTGGTGTCATATCTGAAAAAAATCACTGTCACAATTCACAATTGCAAAGATGTGGAAACAACCTAAACACCCATCAATACATGAGTGGATTAATAACATGTGATATATGTTTGCCATGGAGTACTACTCAGCCACACAAAAAAATGGTGAACTAACACCTCTTGGATTGTCCTTGATGGAGCTGGAGCCCATTCTCCTAAGTGAAGTATCACAAGAATGGAAAAACAAACACCACGTATACTCACCATCAAATAGGCACTAATTGATCAACACTTATGTACACATATGGAAGTAACACTCATTGGGTGTCAGGCAGGTAGGATAGGGGAGGAGGGAATAGATACATTCACACCTAATGGGTGCAGTGTACACTGTCTGGGGAATGGGCAAACTTGTAGCTCTAACCTGGATGGTGAAAGGACAATATATGTAACCTAAATGTTGGTACCCCCATAATATTCTGAAATAAAAAAAGCATAAGCCAAACCATAAAAATAAAACATTTTTACGAAGACCAATATTAAGAAGTTGTTTCCCTATGCTTCCTTCTAATTTTATAGTTTTAGGTCTTACATTTAAGTCTTTGATACATTTTGAGCTAATTTTTGTGTATAATATAAGATAAGGGTCCAGTTTTATTCTTTTAGATGTGGATATCCAGCTTTCCTAACACCATTTATTGACGAGACTATGCTTTCCCCATTGTATATTCTTCATGCTTTTATCAAAGGTATGACTGTAGAGGCATAAATTTATTTCTGGGCTCTGTATTCTGTTCCATTGTTTGTAACCATAAAGATAATCAGAACCATAGGCAGTGCCATTCTGCACAGTAAACAAGGCAAGAGGCTGAGTTTCAAGAGGTATCCAGTACCAAGTAGATATGGAGTGTGCCTAAACTTGGTCAGTCCACTCTGGGAAGGGACAGGACATCCTCCACTGCACTGCCATGTCTTTCTCAGGTCCACCCAACCACACCCTTATTTATCTTTTTTACCTAGCCATATATTGTCTCTTGCATAAAGCTTATTTAAATGATTTCAGTCTTCAGTCTTTCTTCCTCTCTTCTGTCTCAGTGTCTGCACTGGTCAATCAAATACTTGATTTTGAGATTCTAGGTTTGAGTCTACCAACTATCATTCAGGTAAACCTGAGACCATCATTCCTCTTTTAGTATCAGTTTAGTATTATGTAAATTGGAGAAAATTATATTTGCTCACAGTGTCACCTAAAATGATGTAATTAGGTTACAGCATGAGATAATACTTTGATAAACTATAACACTGTGTACTTCTGAAACATTATATTATTATTATTCCAACTTTGTTTCCTGTGATTGAGACCTTGAGTCCAAAGGGTGACGCTTCTTCTTTTATTTGTCCCCCAAATTTCCAGTGCAATGATAAGCCACTCAGTGACAACTTTTGGCCTGACCGCACTTGGAAAAAAAAAATTATAAATCCTTTGCTTCAAATTCTTTGTGGAACTTAGCTAGCCATAAATAAATAAATAAGCACATGAAAATAAATTACAAATCCAACTGTGAGCCGTGCCCTGAACTCTGTGTTTGACGTTCAAAATCAAACCTCCCTCTTTGAAAACTGAAATATGAAACATTGTGTGTGATTACTTCTCCCTTTTAAAGACAGAGCCATGGTTGCAGAAATAATTTAATATACTGCATTGCATGTCCCCTGCAAGTGTGCCAATTCTGATTACACGTTTCCAGATGCTGCTGTTTGTTGTGGTTCTTTCACCACTACCTGGCCAAGGAGCTGAATGGCTCATCTGTCTTGGCAGCTCTGGTGGGTAACACTCCGCCGATGTACGCTCTTGATAAAAAGAGCACTTGGGCGATTGTTCACCCTGGGGTCAGCATTCTGGAGTCCTGTGGACTCCCAAGCTTAGCACCTGTATCTTATGTTTGAGAGCCAAGTAATTGAGGAAGAAGTTGAACTGGCCAAGATAGGAGAGCAGGCAACAAGCCTAAAACAGATTTAATAAAATATCTCATTTCTTTCCACTATGTTTTTGTGAGACATTGCATGGGAATTGCCGCTTGGGAGGGGCATGCAGCCAACCTGGGGCGTAACCACAAGCAGTGAGCTTAAGGCTTTCAAAGGCTGACTCCTGGTCTATATGCAGAAAACCTCAAGGAGTGGAGACCTCTCCCAAAATTCTGTAGCTCGTGGACTTAGACTATGCTGTCTGAAGACAGACTTAAATTCTAATTGCTGTGCAACTATCCATTCGCTGCTACCTTGGGCAAGTCGGTTTTTCTCTGTGGGGCTCAGTATTCCCATCTACAAGCTGAGGAGCCTCAGGTGTCTAAAGCATCTTTTAGTTTTACTCTTTTGTATTATAGTATGCTCTGCAGAGGTGAACGACAGCGTGATAAGGGAAAAACGTCCCTCAGTTTGGAGCCATGCATCCTGGGCTCCCACCTGCTATAGTTTTCACTACCTCTTGCCTGCATGATTTTACCCAAGTTTTCACCTCCCTGAGCCTCCGTTTCCCCAAATGTAAAATGAAGAAGGAACTGAACAAACTTACCAAGCTCCCTTTTGATGCTCTGGCATCCTAGTTCACTGTACCTCTTTGTTTCACGGGGTACAGTAAATCTGCACCCTATACCCTATCAGCGCCACACCTAGGGAGAAAGCAGTCAATGAAGACTTCCAAGGGACAATCAGAGATGCTCTCTTTAAACTTACTCACTTCAGACAGACTCCAAGGCTGGACTTCACTCCTACCCTTTTCTGGTTACTAGTCTCTCTTCACAGGAGAGAAGATTAGGGCCCAGTCCTCACTATATGGATGCAGGGAAATGGGCTGCCTTGAGGTGAATCAAACTTTGTACCTTCTTCTATTTTTGTTTTGCCCTTACAGTGTATATTGAGGAGGAGGGGAAGGGGAGGGAAGGTCAAGACTCAACATTTACTTCAGGGGTTTTCCTGTGTAAAGTGCCGCCAGCTTGCATGTGTATTGTAGTGCCCCAATCACATCTCAGGTCCCCATTACCTAGAAAACCTATGCATCTTCTCCTGCTCAGCACCCTTCAACAACACCCTCACGCTACTACTGCTGATAATAATAATAATTACAATAAAACAGGTATCACTCATTCAGTAATCACTATGGGCAGAATAGTACAGCATGATTTATATATGTATCTCATCTATTCCGTACAACAGTCCTATGGACAGGTTTTATTCCCCCCATTTTATAAATTTGGCAGACTGAGACTGAGGGTAGCAAAGTGATCAAGTAACTATTAAGCGGTTGAGGACAGTCTTGCATTTCAATATGTCTGGATTGTCTATTCTGCTCTGACTTCCTACAATATTAATTGAACCATTTCCTACTTGCATGTCTTCTGTTGCTGTTTACTCATAGAGATACAGCGTATACCCTACAAGACAGAGCTACGTATATCCTAAGATTAGATTCCATGTACAGATTTTTTTGTATCTCTCACCTTGCCTGGAGCATGGTAGGTACTCAGGAAGCACTGGATTCAGTTATCTCATTTAATCATCACATTTGATTGGAGGAAAAGATGTTAAGAGATGTTCAGAATCTTCTTAAGGTCACACAGCTAATGTAAATGTCAGTGCTGAGATTCAAACAGAAGTCTGCACCATCATAAATTTCATGAGGTTCTGTACTGCAACAAAGTACCTGTATAAACCTCAAGCTTTTTTTTTTTTTCCTTTTTCCTTTTTTTTAACCTTTGGAGTTCAGAGGCATCAGGTTGTAATGAGAGCTTGACAAACTGGAAGTAGCTAGTAAAAGCAATCTGGGCTTAGAGGTTTCTGGTGGTTTCTACATGTGTGTTTTGTTAGAGGTATTGGAGGGGAACAGTGTGCATGGTGGTAGAAGAGTTGCTTGCCAAAAATCCTTTTCTCTTCCACTTGAAAGGCCTCCTCTCTCTTTTAAGTACATATTGATTAGAGTACAAATACCTCAATTCTATTCTTAGCACAGCACCTAATTACAATGGATTCTCAGTTAAGTCTGATGGTTCCGTACCCCACCATCCTCTGCCGCCACCCTCTTCTTAACACACAGATCAGAATAATGCACTGGAAAGGCTTTCTTTTAAAAACAATGATGACCTGCAAACAAAATATATCAAAAATATCATAGTCATGTTAAATACTGCAACCTTAATGACCCAGAGAGCTTTCTTTTTCTGGAAGACTGAATTACAACGCCTAAGCTTTAAAATATACTCACATGACATTCATGATTATGTAATAATATTACTAACAACAACAATAATAATAATCAGCTTTAAGTACTTGCTATGTGCCAGGCACTATGCTAAAACAACTATATGCGTGATTTCATTAAATCTAATCAACATGCTATAAAATAAGTGCTATTATTACTCCTACTTCTTTGAATTTGTCCTTAGACAAGTGAAGAAATTTGCCCAAGGTCACATGGCTAGTGGGTGAACGAGTCTGGAATCTTCCTGGCTGTGGAGGCTGACTTCTTAATTAATAATGTGAACTGGTTCTCCCATTGAGGAGCGTGATGGAACATCAAGAGCTGTAAGGCATAGATTTGGAACTCAGAGGGATTATTCTCACAAGGAAACACCCATAATACCAGCAGATTAAGAAAATACACCTGTGAGTGCCTTTGCATTTTTTAATGGAATAGAGAAATTTAAGTGACTGCTCTGTATGTCACCGAATTTTATAGCAGGAAACAGACCTTAGTGACCACCAACAACAGATGTTAATGCCTCTTTCATTTGAATATCACTTCATAGTTATCTAGCGAAGCTTATTCCACAACCTAGTCTCCTCCTATCTTGTGAAGGAGCTTTGTCAGAGTAGGACGCTGCAGCACGGAATGTTTAAATGTCTGGCTTCAGGTCACAAAGTGAATAAATAGAAGAGCGGGGTGTCAGATCTGTGTCTTTGTATTCTAGTTACAGGACTTTTTCTTATAGATGAGGAAAGAGTTTGAGGATTTTAAGTATCTTGGCCAAAATCCCAGTTATTTGGTAGCAGAGTTAAAGCTATTGTTAAAGACACTAGGGAAAAATCAGTGATAGCAAAAGTGTGCTTTGGGTAGTTCATCAGGAATATTATAATGACATTCATGCCTTTTAGGAGGAGCTTCAGGCTATTAAATGCACCAAATCATGACCAGCAAATACTTAGATTATGAAACTCTGGCTTTTGAAGACTGATATTACATAGCTCCTCCTGGACGTGGGGGAAATGATCCCAAACTTCCTATCCTCATGACTTCTCAGGAATGAGATCACAGGAGATATGAAAGTCAAGGACTTCAATTAAAGTTTGCACAGTATTTTCTGCAAGATTCTGAGATCTGTCACTGGATCCTTTTGAGGTATTAAATCTGAGTTATAAATATGAATTCAAATAATGAAAAGCACTCTGCGTGCATGCATCTACCGAAACTTTCAATCCAAGTGGAATCCAGATCGTAGAGGACAAATAAGTCTGAGAAGCAGCATTGTTATTTATACCACACATCATTATTTTTTCTTTCCATTTTATAAATTCCACTCCAGGATCAAACATTCAAGTTGCGAAATCATAAGGGATTGGTGTATCTTAGTGACTTCCACTGACGCGCTGAAACAAGGTGAGGACCTAGCCCTGTACTTTCTTATGGAAGCCTATTTGGAATGTCAGTTCCAGGCTTGTGTTTGAAACTTAGAATTTTGGGATGTCATTTCCAGGCTTGTTTATAACTTAGATTTGGGGCACACGTGTGCATGTGTGTGCGCATTTTATTTGGTCTTGGTGATTTTTTCCAGACTGAATCCACTATCTTGGTTTCCAAAGAAAAAGAAGATAACTGGAATAAAGCGCCAAAATATATGTAGTTTGCTGTTCCATGTAGGGAGTTGGAAAGTGAAGAGGCACATAAAATAGCATGGGCTATGCCATCAGAGCAGAGGCTTGGGGAAGGGATTGGGGTGGGGAGCCCCTGAATTGTGAATTAATGGGGAGGCTAGGATAGTTAACGTACCCCTCCTTGATTACTTTCTCTACTTATCTCACAGCCTGACTCCTTGCCGCTCCTCAATTATGGTGGGCATCCTCCTGCCTCAGGACCTTTGCACTAGCTGTTATCTCTACCTGGAATGCTTTTCTTCAAAGCTGACTCCCTCACCTTCTCCAACTCTCATTCAAATGTCATTTTCTCAGTGAGGCTCACTCTGACCGCTCTCTCAAACCTTTCTTGTTTTTCCCATACTTCCCACTTTCTAACAAATTAATTAGTTTGTTTGTTTGTTTTAATTTCCTTTTAGAAGGTATGCTCTGAAAAAGCGAGGATTTTCATCTACTTTGTTCACCGGTGAATCCCCAAGCACAAGAAAAAGGCCTGGCACGGGGAGTAGGCTCTCAAATATTTGTTAAAGAAACGATCATTGACTTCCTATTACTTCATTTAATTACTTCTCATTGCATTTATAAAAACCTGTTCATATATTGCTTTTGAAAATTATTTTCAGAAGTTACCCATTTGGGGAACACACTCAGGAGATGCGACGGTACCTGCGCCCGAGTCATTTAAGTTTTACGGAAACGTCATTAGTCAAACCAACCAAGACACACATTTGGTGAATGAGTTGGTTAAACCAACGTTAAATAACCTCTGAGGGGAAAGAATGAGGAGGAAGAGGTGCTTTGTATCTACCATCTTCTGGGAGCCTAGTATAGACAAACATCATTTACAAATGAAAACCTGAGATTCTGAAAAATTAAGTGACTTACGCAGGTTACAGAGCTAGTAAAAGGAAGAGTTGTGATTCAGATTCATTATCCCTGACCCCAAAGCCTATGACTTGCGACAACACCATCTTGCACCATCTTCAAACTATAAATTCTGCAGGGATGATCACTGTGTATAATTTGCCTGTTGCATGCTGTGGTGTGCCATGCAAGTAAACTCCTTCAGGACTAAGGGACTTATTTTCCCAGATGTTGGGATTGCTGATCACTGTCAGCTCTCCAGCTACCAGTTGTCCTCGGCTGAAGGGAGCCTCCTCACCCAAGGTCACATCGCTCCCCAGCGGCAGGCCCTATCTAAGGACTCTTCAATGTGGGGTTCAAAGGCCTGGCCCCTTGCCCCATGTGGGACAACTCTGCAGGGCCATCGCAGTTCCGGAGCTTCCCGTGGGACTGGCTAAGTCCTCTGTTGTGATTACGTCAGAGCCCAGCTCCTCCCTTTGCCCGGTTCTAGTGCCTTCACTCCTCCCCAGTGTATCTCCTGAAAGCAGTCCCCAGTAAACTTCTGACATGCAAATCTCAGCCCCACAGTCTGTTTCCAGGGAGGCTGATCAAAGTCAATATATTAGCAAATGTTGTTGCGTTCAGAGATTTACAATAATAACACCAGTAGCATATTCCTGGAATACAATCCCAGACAGTAGGCAGTGTTGGGAACTCATAGTTCCATGTTTTAAGTGCTCTCTCTTAACTTCCAGAAGCACTTTGGCAAAAACGATTACCAAGTATGATTTGCAAGTTCACTTTAGTGGGATCACTTGTTTCTTTGACTATCTTGGTAGTACATCACCAGTTTGACAGTCATCACAGCCAGTAAGAAACTGCCTCGGGAAACTCCTCCATTCAATAAATAAGACTAACAATGAACTGGGCATTATGCCACATAGTAGGAGTCAAATATGCATAAACCTAGTTCCATCCTCAAATAGCTCTTGGTTTAGAAGATGATTCTCTAACTCATCAGTCCTCAACCTTTTTGGCACCAGGGACTGGTTTCGTGGAAGACAATTTTTCCACGGACCAGGGTTGGGTGGGGAGGGGGAACCCAGGCAGTGATGCATAGCTGATTCCTAACAGACCATGGACTGGTAGCAGTCTACAGTCTGGGAGCTGGGGACTGCAGCTCTAACTTTTGTGCATCAAAACCACCCAAGGAGCACATATTAAAAATTGCCATGCTTGAACTTAGAATGGGACCCAGGAATTATCTCTGCTTGATTCTAGTATTTTGATACAGCTGATTCATGAACTACTTGTAGAAAAATACAAATCCTGAAGATGACAGGATATGTATGATACATATGTATGATAAAACATACATTGCTTGATCTAACTTTACTAAGCACTAGATACTGGGTTAGGCTCTGTGGAGAGTTTAAAAAGAAACATGGAATATAGTCCATAGTACCTAGAGATGTATACTGTAACAGGGATGATAATAATCCAAATAATCTGTATACATTTACTAAAACCCCATTATATGTCAGATACTATGCTAGACTCTAAGACAGCACAAAAATGAAAATACAAGGTGTCTCTCTTCAAAAAGCTTAATTAGAGCTAGACAAGAATCATTACTTGCTGCCCTCACATATTTGCCTATTTTTTGCATCAATTAATTCATTCTTTCATGCATTCAGTAAATTGTTACTAGATACCTACTAAGTGAAATGTGCTATCATAATGGCAGGGAAATATGTGCTATTGGTACAGGGATGTGCCAATATCCAACTTTGGGAGGGTTGACACCTTGGTTTCTATACATTTTTCACTATCTAAGTCTTGGTTATTAAAAATACTTCCTATGGCAACAAACATGCAGTCATCTTGAGGTGGTAATCACTGTCCAGATATTTGTAATTAGGCAACCTTAATTCATGTTAGTTCACAAATCTGGAGGTGGTGGTCAGTGGTAAGAGTTCCTTCTGATTTGCCTGACTCAAATGAACCATTTTAGAATTTGGAGAATTTCATAATCACTAGTCTGACTGGCCCGCACTAGCAGTTTTCTGGATTTCTAGGAAAATCTCTGGTATGTGTCATGGTGAAGAAATGTTCCAACAAGGAAAAGGGGTAAATGAAGCATCATAATCATTTAGAAAGAATTCCCCAAGAAATAGAGATCTGTGCGGTGTAACTGAGAATTGCACAATGTGGTTGCAGGAAATGCCCAGTACATGACAGGTGGGGCTGCCTGCCCTCTCCCCTCCCAGTTCTACTCCCCCCACCCCCACCCCAGGCAGACAGCATGAATCAATCCTAGCTCTGTTTCCTACAAAGCAGAGCTGGAACCACAGAATACTTTTGAAAACACTGACTGCAGACATCCACTACCAGTTAATTATAATCGGTATAAAAGATGCTATCGAGTTTCCATTCCTAGTGCCATGATTGGGATTTGAGAGTGTGAAGATTTGGAATTTAGGTCCAGTTCTCCCAACCAGAGAGACTTAGTCCAATTGATTTAGTTTCTGTGGATATCAGTTTATCAGTCTTTCTAGTAGATTATCTACTAATTAATACTTCTGTCTATGAAGATCAAAGGGAGAGGAAATGCATGAATCAGCATCAGAAAAAAGAAAGCAGGCGAAGTCTGAACCGCTCCTGAATGACAGGACTTGATGTGGATCCTGCCTCCCTCCATCCTGCGCTCACTCCCCACCTGATGCTTTGCTCCCCTGCCCCCCTGCAATCTACTGTGTGACGCTGTCATTTTCCTGAATGTCCTTTCACTTTATCACTTAATGCTGTAATGAATGCCATTTCCTTTGCCTGGGTAAACTCCTTCCTGCCCTGCTCACCTCTTTATGTACCATGTACTAAATCCCAAACTACTCATCACTTGACTACACGATTTGCTCGAACTCATTCTTTAGCTTTTATGCTCCTTGTTCTGGGAGTTTCTCTTTGGTGACATCAATCTTGGTTGAACTACTTTCTTCCACAGCCCCCGTCAGCACCCTTATGTTGGCACTACCCTTTAATTGTGCCCTTATCTCCATTCCTTCTATAGCACCTCACAAGGTGTAGATACATAGCAGGTGCTCAACAAACCTTCTGAATTGGTGAATGCAGCAGCAAGCTTTTGTTTCTGATAACGATGAACACGATGGTTATAACTCCCTCATCTTTTATGAATCTCTTTTCAAGTGTTTTCTGCTGTACTCCATACTTTATATAATACATATTTTATGTAAATAGATGACATACTTTATAAAGTAGATAATAATTTAAAAAAACTCATAAAAGTAAGGGGAGTTTGGCTATATGTTTATCCCACTGATATTTACTAAGCAAATTCTATATGCTAGAAAATGGAGAAAAAAAATGGCATCACCTCTCCCATCAAATGTGTTCACAGTCTAGCAATGGAGACAGATAAAATAATTGACTAAAATGACCATGAAATGGGTGAGAATCATTTGTCCAAATTAATTGAATACCTACTGTCTTAGTCTGCTCAGGCTGCTATAACAAAATATCCTAACCTGGGTAATTAATAATCAAAAGAATTTATTGCTTATAGTTCTGGAGCCTGGGATGTCCAGGATTAAGGCACCAGAAGATTCAGTGTCTGGTGAGGGCCTGTTTATCATAGATGGGAACTTTTGTGTCCTCACATGGCAGAAGGGGCAAGACAGCTCCTTTCAACCTTTTATAAGGACATTAACCCTATTCATCAGAGCAGAGCCCTCATGACTTTCTCAAAATGTCCTATCCCCTAATGCTATCACATTGGGTACTAGGTTCTAATATATGAATTTTAGTGGAACACCAACATTCAGACCATAGCACCTACTATGTGCCAGGCATGGTTCTAGGCAGTGGGTTTTACAGTTGATCAAAACAAAGCCTCACAGTCAGTGAGCTTCTATTACAGAGCTACAAGTGAGGGAAAGCCAACATTCCATGAAGCAAACAGGAAAAAGAGCCTCATTCTGCCTAGGGTCGGGGACTCAGATGGCTTCTATGAAGAGATGACATTTTTGCTGAACTGGGTGGAAAAAATGCAGTACTAACATTTAAGGATGAAGGTGTGCTTATTAAATTACAGAGCATCTAATGCATCATAGATGTGGCTGTAGGAGCAGAGTTCCTGATGTGAAGTGGGTGCTGCTCGGTAAACATGTCGTTTCTGGGCTTGATGCAGTGGCTCACGCCTGTGATCTCAGCACTTGGGAGGCTGTGGTGGGAGGATCCCTTGAGGCCAGAAGTTCAATACAAGCCTTGCCAATATGGCAAGACAATGCCAAAAAAGTAAAGTTAAAAATTAGCTGGGTGTGATGTCCCATGCCTATAGTCATGGCTGAGGTGGGAAAGGCTTGAGCCCAGGGGTTTGAGGCTGCAAGGTCTGGGCAACAGAGAGACCCTGTCTCAAACAAACAAACAAACAAACAAAAAACAACAAAGTCATTTCCAGATAAATAATCCAAATCTAAAAACGAGTACTCAGTTGAGCACCCCTTCCCTCAAAGATCATACATTTTAGTGGGGAAGAGAGGTGAGGCACAGCACAGTTCACAGGAGGAGAAGCCAGCAGAGATGCACCAAGGGGAAGCTCTGAAATGCACAAATTCCTCTCCTATCACCATCCTCCCCAACACCCGCTGGTCCCTCTGTTCCCTCTTCTGAAATCGTACATTCTTCTTGGGAGTTCTAAGTTCCTGATGTATCTGTTTCTTTTACTGGGTGCTCCACCTTGGCCTCCTCCCAAGTGCCTCCTGCAAATGTTTATTTTTATAAATGTTGTATACACAGGGCAGGAGATAGAGAAAGGGGTGAGCCAGAGTCATTTACGAAAGCACTTTGGCACTCCGATCTGGAAATCATTTCCGCAGGAGGCTGCCCTGGACAGAGTGCACTTACTCTCAGACCTCCCATCCCCACTTCCAAGCAGAAGTCGTTGCAATTTTTATTTACAGTCAGAAGCTCCATGGTGTTCTGAGCCAAAAGGCTTCCTTCCTAAAAAGCTGGTAGTGGCCTCCAGCATCCTGCTCTCACTTTTAACAGGAACACTTTGCTGTTTGCTCCAAGCAAATAACTAGGCACCTGGGCCAGACGTAGAAATGAGGACCTAATTTATTCCCATCAGTAGACATTTAATGGGCACCTACTTGTGAAAATCCTATCCCAGCCACTTAGGGCACAAGACATAGGATCCTGACAGCGTGGGAGAGGCCAGCTTTCATCGTGGAGGACATGCCGTATATTGCTGTGATTTACACACATGACATCATACAGTCCGGATGAAATAGATACTATCACCCCACTTTACAGATTGGAAAAGCAAGGGAGAAAGGAAGGAAGGAAGAGAAGGAAGGAGAGAGGGAGGGAGAAAAGGGGAAGAGAGGAAGGCAGGGAAGATTTGATGCTCTGTAACTTGTACAAGACCCACAGCTGGTGAATAGGCTATCCAACCACTTTCTCTCCATCACCCTTCAATCACACTTTCGCCTACACCACCCATCAAAATTGTTCTTATCAAGGTTGTCATTAACACCCACATGGCTAAACCCAATAGTCAATTCTTAGTCCTCATCTTGGTTCACTGATTAGCAACCTGGACTACAGGTGATCACCCCCTTGTCCTTGAAACACTTTCTTCACTGAGTGTCCAAGACACCATACACAGTCTCTTGGCCTTCCTGGCTGCCAGCTCTTTCTCAGACTCCAGAGCTGGATTTGGCTTGCGGACACCATTTCTTACTATTGGAGTGTCTCAGAACTCGGCCCCTGCACACCCTCTTGTCTTTACCTACATCCACTCCCTTGGTGATCTCATTCCCTCTCCTTGCTTCAGATGCCGCCTGCGCACCAATAGCTCCATTTTCTCTCCATTCTGGACCACTTCTCTAAACTTCAGCTTGCTTTATACAACAGCTTTCTTGATATCTCTCCTTGCATGCCTCAAACTTATCATTTTCAAAATTAAAGTCCCTACCTTTTCCCACCACACCTGCTCCTCTGATGGACTCCTCAATCTCGGTTCATGGCAACCCCATCTTCCCTGTTGTTCAGAGCAAAAAGTCTCTTTTGGTCACACCCCACAGCATCTGATGGCAAAGTGGTTATTCCTGGCCATAGCCAGGTTTAATCTGGATTATGAACTGGTCAGATCTGTACTTCATTAAGATCACTTTGAAAATTACCAGGGAGGATGGATGGCAAGGAATAAAAAAAGGGGAAGTATGCTGAGTTAGGGTCTTGCAACACTGGGGGAAAGATGATGAAACCAACACCACCAACACCAGGTCAGAGGAAGTGGGGATGATGACTCAGGTATACATACTTGGAGAATTAGGCAGTTGTTCTCAAATTTGTCTCTCCAGTAAATGCCCTGGGGAGCTTTAAACAATGCTGGTACCCAGGACACAGCCCAAACCAATTAAACTAGAATTTCAGGGCACCAGTTGTTTGTAAAGCTCTACGGGTGATTCCAATGTGTAGGTGATTCCAAGTCTGAGAACCACTAGTTTATGAATCACCAGGTCTGAATGAGTAATGGCATGTGACTGGGGAGGAAGAAGGAAGACTTAAAGACAAATTTTCCAGCTCACGTGACACGGGGACAGGCTACTGGTTCAATATCTTGTCTTTAAAATCAGAGTGGCTGCAACTGGTGTTTTATGCATCACCTAAGGGCAAATGACATATTCCTCAGCTAGAAATAATGGTAAACTTACCTTACAGAATTACTGTGAGGATTAAATGGGATAATGCAGATAAGACATTGCATGGCGTCAAAAATGTAATGAATTTTCATTAATGACTTAATTACATTAGGCAAGAACAACTCTATAGGAAAAAATGGCTTTCAGATGAGGGATATTAAGTTTGATTCTCAGCTCAGTTTGAATTTAGAGTGTCTGCAGGATATGGAGTAGCTATTTGGAAATAATAATTGGGTGTTCAAGAGGTAGTTCAGAGATGTAGGTGCAAATTTGGTACTGTTCAGTGCCAATGTTATGTTTCAAATCACACAAATAAATTAGGTCATTCAGAGAAAGAGTATATAGTGAGACAAGTGGGCGAAAGACTAGTACAACATTTAGATACAAATCTTTCTGAGTCTAAATTGCCTTTTTTGTAAAGTGAACATGATACTCAATCATGTTTTAGAGCATTTGTGGAAGAAATTAAATGTGATGATGCAGGTAAAACACATTAAAAATGTAAGGCATCCAAAATGCAAAAAGTCAAAAGGGAAATAATTTTCAGAAGACTCGTTTGTTAAGGAATGAAAGAATTCCAAATTTGAGGAAATGAGAGATTGTATTAAATATATACAATATATCATTTTGGGCCTGAGTGTTCCCATTGCTATAATGAGCCCTCAAATTAAAGGGTGTTTACATAAGTATTAATTTATTGTCCTACTTTAAATATGAGTTTCCCAGTATAGAAAACAAAAAGCAATCAAATACCTTCTCAGTAGGAAACAGTTATTTATTTATTTGAGACAGGGTCTCACTCTGGTGCCCAGACCGAAGTGCAATGGTGTGATCATAGCTCATGGTAGCCTCAAGCTCCTGGGCTCAAGCAATCCTCCTGCCTCAGCCTCCTGAGTAACTACGTGCCACTAGCCTTGCCTAATTTTTAAAAAAAATTTTGTAGAGATGGGGTCTCCTTATTTTGCTTAGCCTGATCTTGAACTCCTCATCTTGAGGGTTCCTCCCACTTTGGCATCCCAAAGTGCTCGGATTACAGGCATGAGTCACCAAGTCTAGGCTCTACATACTGGTTTTAAGACTGGGAATCAATTTCTTCTCTGGGTTCTAATTGAAGAAAAAAAAAGTGTGAAATAATGGCAAGTAACTTCAATTTCTCTAAAATGCTTTACCTTTATTTTTATTTTATTTATTTCCACATATTATGGGGTACAAATGTTTAGGTTATGTGTGTTGCCTTTCTCCCCTTCCCCCCACCCCGGAGTCAGAGCTTCAAGGGTGTCCATCCCCCAGATGGTGCGCATCGCACTCATTATGTATGTATACACCCATCCCCTCCTGCCTCCTTCCATCTGCCCGACACCCGATGAATGTTATTCCTATATGTGCACTTAGGTGTTGATCAGTTAATACCGATTTGCTAGTGAGTACATATGGTGCTTACTTTTCTGTTCTTGGAATACTTCACATAGTAGAATGGGTTCCAGTTTTTATGCATCTCCAGAAGAAGCAAGAGGGCAAGAGTTTTCCATGTGGAGAATCTGAGGTTCCATGAGGCTAAGTGACTGCTCAAGGTCAAACCGCCAGTAAGTAGGATGGCCAGGATTTTAAAACCAAGTCTACTCACCTCCAACGCCTGTGTGCTTGTGGGGCTGCTCTGCTCTGGAGTTTAACCTCCTGTTTTTGTCCACATGGTTTTCAATGTGAATGATTAAGGCAGAGATCAACTGATTTTATTCATGAGAAAAAAGAGGCTCTGAGAGGTGAAATTAATGTTCTAGGGTCCCACGAGTCTTTGGATGCCAGGCGCCATATGCCGAGCCCCTTCCAGCTATAATTTCATGCTCTTCCCTGTCAGATATAATACTCGTTGACACAAACGCAGAACAGAGGTTCTTATGCTCCTGTCCTCTTATGGACAGAGGATATTTTCAGAAAAGCATAGAAAATATCAGGCAGATGGTGTAGTTATAACTCTCGACTCCTAAGCTATCAAAAAAGATACGACTTTCTAGTTATTCTTTCTGCACAAAGCAACAGTTTCAAGACGAGTCAATGGCTGCAATGGAGGAGGCTTCACGCAGCCCACGGGGCTCGGTAACACGCAATCAGGGCTCTCTCTCCAGGGAGCGTTGTCGACCACTGCTGTCCTGAATCATTTTCTCCTGGCCCTCACAGTTTATATTCTCTTTCCCTCTTTGGCTACAAGGAAAATCCTCCTTGTACTTCAAACAGCAGAGCCCTGCTGAATACTTTGCCCTCATCAATCTCCATTCAAATGCCAGCAAAATGACCCTATGAATAAAGACAGGGAGTTAATAAGTCAGCATCCTTTTAAAGAATTTTCTTTTAACTAATGCGGGGAACTGGAATGACCACCTTAGAAGGGGAAGAAATGATGAAGCGTAGCTGAAATACAGCACATTGTTTAGACCTGAGGGACCTGGGGACAGCCTGGCTTTACATCAGGACACCGCTGTGCCAGCCCTGTGCCCTAGAGCAAGTCACTAACTGGCTGAGGCTGAGTTTTCCTTCCATAATAAGGGCAAATGTATTGCACAATTTCCTATGAGAGTATTATGGAGGGTGGAGGGAATGTGTGTCCATGTGGAGAAATGTCTATAAGCGAACACTTTTATATCCTCTCCACCCCTCATTTATCTAACTGGAACAAGGACTGGGGTACTCATAGCTCAGCACCACCTCTTGAAATCTTTCATTCTTATGCAGAAAATCAGGCAGTAAAGACCCTGGCCAGCTGTGCCAGGAAGAACAGGGATGTGCAGGACTACTGTGACCAGGTGGGCACTTCTGTTTAATTCTAGAAGTCAACTGCACATTCTCATACAGTTTTTTCAGTAATAAACTCAACAGTTTACTTTTTCTCCACCCAACTCCTTCATGTAACTTGGTTACATGAGCTCAGAACCTGGGAGGCTCCCTTAAAATCCCAACAAGATTTAAATAAAATAATGTACATCGAGTGATTAACATAGCACTCCTGGCTCTCTTTAGAGGTATACTTTTAAGTGTTCTTCCTCCAAATTGGATTATATGTGGTATTCTAATTGGCATACCTATTTCCCTAATGATAACTAATTATTAATAACTAATTATTAAGATTTTTCCAGGCACAACATTCTGTGTATGGGACTATGTACAACGTGGAGGTAAAAAAGATTCAGCCTCACCCCCAGGGATTTACCGAGCTAGTGGTGAGAAAAAGAAATATGAGTGTGTGTTATGCAACCAGGTAGAAAGGAAATACACCCTGAGAGAGAGTCAGGTGGACTGCTATGGAAAGTTGGCACATAGCAGGTACAATTACCATTTTTATTCTATGAGAAAGCAAATTTTTGTTTTACTTTTTATTATTAAATTGATATGAGGCCTTGAATAAGCTTTATCCTTTGGGCCTCTGATTCTGCACCTAAAAACAGAGGACAGTCATTGAATGACATGATCTATTAAGGTCTTCCCAGGGCTGACTTACTCTGATTCATTCTCTTCTATATCTCAGGGTATGGTTAAGGCAGAAATGCAGGTTGAAGGATTCTTGTCCCTTAGGGGCTGAAAGGCAAGGTGAGGAAGAGCTATCTCTACCTCCCAGGGCCCATTCAACCTCTGCATGATTTTATTTTGTCCCAGGGCATCAGCCAGAGGAGATATTCATACACCTTCCTGATACCCTGCTACAACTCACATTCTCCTGAGTATTACCCTCACTCTGTCTGTAGCCAAAGCTGACACAAGCTTCAAAGATAACAAGATATGTCCCTAGTCTTGCCTAGGTAAACCATAATGGGGCAACACCAAATTTTGGTCCCATCTGTATTAAAGCAAAGATTTCCCAAAAGACCCAGAGGAAGCCCCACCTGGAGTGAGGTTGGTACTTCCAGGTCTCTCAGTGGGAAAGGGGGAAACAGTGGGATGGAAGGAACACAAACTGAACCCAAAATGCCCAGCTATTTAATTCAGTATCACAAGAGTTTAACTCCAGACACTGTGGAATCCAGCCAATCCCTCTACCCAGTTCCCTTAACTACAAAATGGTAAATGGCCTTCACCCTCACTCTCACCCTTCACATCAGAGGCCAAGTTAGAGTAAAAGAAGGAAGAGATGTGATGATGATTATATAGCATCCTATTGACTCCTTAAAACAACATTATGATGTATCCCATTAGTATCCTGAATTTACACATGAAGAAACTGAGGCACGTGCGGTTGTAGTAACTCATCCAAGGATACACGGCTAGTAAGTGACCGAGCTGGGACTGAATCTTTGTCTATCTCCAAAACCTCTACCCGGTACCACAGTTCTATGTGGGATCCCTCCTGTGAGGTCTGTGTGTAATAAAACAATCTTTCCCCTGTGTCCTTGCCTGAAAATTGGCTGTTTTTCCTCAAATGGAATTCTTTTGTATCTGCCTTCTTGTCACCATCCTGCTGACACTGCTCTGGTCCAGGGTGTCACCACTCTCCTACCACTTACATCTGTCCCTTTTCTTTACGCCCCTGACATCGCCCTGGTTCAAGGTATTCTCGCCTCCCATGTGAACTAGACACCCTGAGGCTCTCTCTTGCCAATGCATCACCCACAACGTAGCACAGAGGATCCTTCCCCAAACCAACACTAGCAACAGGTCTGACCCTCGCTTTAACTTCCCAGGGGCTCTATTAGACATGTCCCCCTGAACGTGTAAAACAGGTCCTTCCCACTGCAGTCTTATGTACCCTGTTAGCCTCACCTGTTGACATTGTCTTTATTTTTTACACTTTATGTTACACTTTACTCTCTACTCACATTAAGCTCCTGGTGCCTCCATTATGTGTCATCATTTTTCCTTGACTCTAACTTAGCAAATGTGCTGGTCCCTGGGCCTCACCATGCCCCATCCCCCATGCACCCATCCCATGCCTGATAATTCCTCTTTGTCCGTCGTCTGTAAATTAGCTGCCATGTACATCACCTCCACAGGACATCTCCCCTGCATGCTCCTTAGCCAGGTTAAGTGTCTTTCCCATGTGCTTCCATTTCATGTTGCACAGACCCCTTGTCACACTCTCTCCTGTATCCATATATTTATCCCTTTGTTACCTTATCAAATTGCTCGATTAGAGCAAGGTCTATGACTTATTCATCATTGTGTCCTCTGTCTCTAGCTCCAGTATGTTTGTTGAATAAATGAAGTAACAAGCAAAGAAACAGATGAGAAAAATTTGAGTTGGAGATCATAGAAATTAGAATCCAGTGCCACTGTTTCCCTTGTGTGTCAAGGGTTCTTGGAAATTTGAAATGTAAAAATGGCAAACACAAAGAAGGACTTACAATTTGCATTAAAGTCGCTAATATTATTAGTGACTCTCCTTATTGGACACTTGTTTCTGAAGACAGAGTAGCCATACACTCAGCAGATGTGCTCTAAGCATGTTGCACATCTGCCTGGAACCATCAGAACTAGATAAGTTGATGCTTCATTAATGCCCCACCATAAAATACCACAAGCATTTTAGATAACAGAAAAGAAGCCCTTTTGCCCTTGAATGCCCTTTGATGTGCTCAGAGGTGGTAAGAGTCTCTCAAAAGCAAGGGGAAAGTAATCTTCAAAGTTTCTTATAACAAGAATATTGAAATTTTCAAACTTCATCTCCTTAAAAATGCTACACAGTTTCAAGTCTTCTGAAGACCCTAAATAAATATTAATTGAATTGAGTGTGAATTGAATTAAGCAGAAAAGCTGTCAATAACTCTTATTTTTTTCCTCAGAGGAATTTAAGGAACTCTAACAGCTGCTTATTTCCCTAAGATAATGAAAATTTCTGGATATCAGCCATGGAAGGAGGGAGAAAGAGGTGAGAGGGGAAAGAGGAGGAGTGAGAATCAAACAGATCTCAGTTCAAGTCCCAGTTGTTCCATTAAATAGTTGTGTTTCCTCAGACAATTTACTCAAATAAGCCTTGACTAGCTTGTCTCTAAACTGGAGATATTGATCCAATGGATATTACAGGTTTATTGTGAGAGTAAAATATATTTGCATTTCTAACTCTAAAGTAGAATCCACATTAAAGAAATTTCTCATCTACCCATACAAGTCATGGCAACATATTGCCAGGTCAACGTATTTGGATTATCCATCTCCTGAATCACCTTATGGTTGGTGTAGAAAGCTCACTACTCTCTCTCTCTCTCTCTCTCTCTCTCTCTCTCTCTCTCTCTGACCATCTTAAGTACACTTTATTAAAAACAAATGATTGTCCCTTCCTAGATTTATTTTCTGGGCTGATGTCAGGGCATCAATTGTCCTATACCAACTTGAGGACTCTGTTTCCACCTCCTAACTTCTCTAGGTTTCTGAGAGCACCAGTTACACAGGGGATCTAGATCTATTTCTGGACTGAAAGAATTCCCAGGGTTGGGGACTTTCAGTGCCAAAAAGAAGTATAGTTCCAGGCAAACTGGGATGCACTGGCCACCTTCCTCCTAGTTTTGGCCCAATTGAGAAATAGACTCAAGGGTCCCGTAGGGAAAACACTCCCCACCAGCAAGCCCCTTCCCCCCACTTGAAGCTTGTCATATAGCAATACCAGCTGAGCAAAGTAAGAACTTCCTAAGGGCAGGTTAGTTCAAAAGAGGGTTGACTGCCAGACCAAATGAAAACAGTGATCTTTAACATGCTAACATTGGTCCAGTAGAAAAGCAGGGCTCGTTGGGAGTCAGACTCTCAGTGTCATCAATCAGGAGAGAATGGGTAAGAGATTGAATGAGTAAGAGAGGGGAAGAGGGGCTGGTGTGCAGTTCTCTTGCAAAAGCCCCTTCATGGATCTGTGAAGAACCAGGAAGTAGATCTCTTATGACATCAGAGCTCTTCAAAGTCCCTTCCTGAGGTTGCGTACTGCACGGAGGCAGGGTGGGTAGGGAAATCAGTATGGAATCGGGGCACCTGGAGACCGAGATTAAATCCTGGTCTCCCTGATTCTCCACTGTGTGACCTCAGGCAAACCATTTACTTTCTCAAGGCCTTAGTTGTTGTGAGAATTTAATGTATAAACTATTTAAAAGAGCTTTGCAAAATGCTACATGAATGTGTTGGTTCGCATTACACAAAGCAATGGTTCTCAACTGGGGGTAATTTTGTGCACACACATGCTCTGGGAGCATTTGGCCATGTCTAGAAGGATTTTTGGTTGTTACATTGTGGGAATGGGGATTGTTGTTAGCATCTAGGAGGTAGAGGCCACAGGGCAGTCTTACAATGCACAGGGCAGTCTCTCTTCACCCTGCCACAAAGAGTAATATGGCCCCAAATTTCAATAGTGTGGAGTTGAGAACTCCTGATTGAAAGTTTGATATAATCAAAGTGTAATGGTGGCATCTGAATGACAACATTCAAGGACTTTTTTTTTATCTTACATGCCCATTCAGTAACACCCGACAGTAATCAGATTCATCTCCCAGTTTATTTTTCTCCAGCTTTATTGAGGTAAAATTGACAAATAAAAATATTGTATATTTCAGGTGTTCAACACTATGTTTTGATTTACATATACATTATGAAATGATTACCACTATCAAGCTAATTAAAGTAGCCACCACCCCACAACCCCACATAGTTACTTTGTATATGTGTATGTGTGCATGCATGGTGAAAACATTTAAGATCTACTTTCAGAAAATTTTAAGTATACAACATATTTAACAGTATTTTAACTATAGTCGTCATACTGTACATTAGGTCCCTGGAACTTATTCATCCTACGTAACTGACATTTTGTACCCTTTGACCAACATCTTCCCATTTCCGCCATCTGCCCCAACTCCTGACAATCACTATTTCTACTCTCTGCTTCTGTGAGTTTTACTTTTTTAGAAGTAAAAAAACACACAATGGGGAAATTATAACCTCTTCAATAAATGGTACTGGGAAAACTGGATATCCACAACCCACATGCAGAAGGAAATTAGACTCATAACTCACAGTATGGGCAAGAATCAACTCAAAATGGATCAAAGACTTAAATGTAAAATGTGAAAATGTAAAATCACTAGAAGAAAACATAGGGAAAATCCTTGACATTAATCTGGGCAATGATAACACACCAAAAACAGAGGCAACGAAAGGAAAAATAGGCAAATAGTATTTTATCAAACAAAAAGCTTCTGCACAGCAAAGGAAATAATCAAAAGAGCGATGAGACAACCTACAAAATAGAAGAAAATATTTGCAAGCCATACATCTGATAAGGGGATAATATCCAAAATATAAAAGTAACCAAAACAATTCAATAGCAAGAAAATAAATAACCCTATTTAAAAATGGACAAAGGGCCTAAATACACACTTCTTAAAAGAGGACATACAAATGGGTGTATAAAAAATTCTCAATATCACTAATAATCAGAGAAATTCAAATTAAATCTATGAGAGATCACCTCACACCTGTTAGAGTGGCTACTATCAAAAAGATGAAAGATAAGTGTTGGTGAGGATATAAAGAAAAGGAATCCCTTGTACACTGTTGGTGGATATGTAAGCAGATGCAGCCATCGTGGAAAACAGTATAGAGGTTTTTCAAAAAACTAAAACCAGAATTACCATATGATCCAATAATCCTACTTCTGGGTATATACGCAGAGGAAATGAAATCAGTATGTTGAAGAGAGATCTGCACTCTCATGTTCACTGCAGTATTATTTACAATATACAAGATATGAAATCAACCTAAATATCCACTAACAAATGAATGGATAAAGAAAATGTGGTCTATATGCACAATGGAATATTATTCAGTCTTTAAAAATGAAATCCTGTCATTTGTGACAATATGGATGATCCTGGTTTCTTCAGATTCACCCATATCAAAGGTGAAGATATTACAATTCTTTGATTATGATGGCTTTTTATGAGTATGTCTTTGTGTGTGAGCACATACGTACATGTGTGAACACACATGTATATGTGTATGTTCAACACATTTTTTGAGTCTTTTCTGGTTTTACATATTAAACAGAACACCCCTGTAAGGTAAGGAGAACAGAAAGTATTATCCCCATTTAACAAGTGAGAAAAGTGATATCCATCCTGAGGTTCCATAACTTAATTGAAGGCACAGAGTTATTAAATAGTGCAGGATTTTTTCTGTTTGGACACTAGAATTTAATAGTTACATAGAGGTTGATACATACATTCATTTTTGCTAAGATTTAGTGCTTATTTTGGTTCAATTAAAATCAATAAGAATTTGTTAGGCATTGACACTAACTTTGGAGATAACCAAATGATAAAATACCTGCCACCAAATTTTCAGAGACTAGTAGAAATTTTTATCTAAATATTGGGTGAATATAATGATGTTAAGGAAAAGTTTGTTGATTTTTAACTTACTAGAGTGAACAGGTGTTCGAATAAATTTTCTAGGAAAACTGTGTCATCACATGAAAATTAATTAAAAAGTTAACATAAATAACAAACTCTTTCCAACATAACATATGTTATATACTCGAACACACATATATACAAATAAGTGTTATATTCTTTGTTGGATAGTGACTCTTTCTTATCATGCTTTGGATGGTGCCTGGCTTATATATTTGGTTTTTAACTGAAAGAAATGGGGAGGGGAGGAGGGCTGTAAATGAATATATTGAAAACATGGCCTGGAAAACCAAGGAAGGATTACATTGATAGAATGATAATTATATTTAAAATGTGTTATGGATTATGATTTTTAAATTGTTTTCTAGGATTATCATACTTCTAAGTAAGTAGAACTCTTTTCACTGAATCGAATGTTATATATTCTCATATATAAATTAAATTTGTCTTCTACCATGGAATGAAGAAAAGTGAAACAAGTCGACCTGCACTGCAACCGTGTACTGTACTTCATAGTTTAGGATTGTCCCTAAATGTCTTGAAACTTCATTGAAATAGCCCCTAGAATGGTGAAGTGGATTTTGTCTCTTTGCCTCACTTGTAGGACAGGGTTGCTGTGAAGATAAAATAAAGATACTTTTGTGAAAGCTGAACCATGGGGTAACTAAACCAGCCTGACCTCCACACAAGCCAGCCAGTTAATAGTTCTCCAAGAAATGATCAACTCATCCATCAAGAGCATAATCAACTGGGCAGAAAAGCAATTTTAAGCAAGCAACTCCTTAAGAAGGAGAAGCAATAGAATGAGGAGGATGGCAGGAATGGAGGCATAGAAAACAGAGGGAGTAGGGAAGAAACACCTCCAATTCTTTGATCCCTCAAGTTCTCCCTATCAGTCATTTCCAGACCCCACTTGTTTCCCACAGCTTAGATGCTGGGTGCCCGCATTAAAGGACACCTTTATCAATAGAACACTTTCATTTCCTTTAACATAGAATATTCACCCACTCCCTGATTTGTTTTATTAATGTTACAATCTAAATACTGCTGGTAAAAACTGGGAGAGTAAAAAAAAATTGTCCAACCATATGGATTGGGGCCACAACAAACTGATGGTTTCAAACTTCATTTGAACTCTCAACAGTGAGGGCAATCTCTCGTTTCCCCTACACACTCTTGCTTTGTATTTATTTCACTGCCTCCAGTTGGGTCTGGAAGCTCTACAAATTCCTTCTTAGCTCTCCACAGGTAAATCGTCCCTTTTGATAGAATCCAGGACAGGAAACTTCTTCAACGTTCTCCCACAAGTCTTCAAGATAAGCTTCATTTCCATCCACCTTTCCTCTCTTTCCTCCCGTCACAGTAAATGCTTATGTCTCTTCCTACCTAAAGACGATTCCTCCATCCATTCTCTGCTGAACTTCTCTAGAACGTTGTCCTTTCAGCTGTTCCCACCTATTGCACATCGTTAACCCCACCTCTGTTTCTCTCATGAACTCTTCCCATCAGCACTGCATAGACACTTAGTTTACCCATGTTAAGATACTGAAGTTTCTCCCAGATTAACAAATGGCAAACCAAACTAAATAGATGTCCTCTTCCGCTTACTAACATTTTTGTTTTCTGCCCTTTGCAGCCTAATTTCTATGAGGACTGTCTATACTCTCAGTCTCTCAGTTTTCATCCCCCATTTTCAAATCAACCCATTACTATCTGGCTTTCTTCCTGCCATATAGTCCTCATCACAATGACACATGTCATTGTGTAATATGCAATTCATAAATATTTACTGAATGAATCAAATGTGCCTTGCCCAATCTCTCCACTATCTTCAGCAAAGTTTATCAAAGACCTCATTGTTACTAAATCCAATACATTTTTCTCATTTCTACCTAAATGGATTTATTCACAGTATGTGACGCTATTGTCGCCACATCTCCTGCTTCCTCCCCCCACTTTTTTTTGCCTATAGCATCTCTATTGAGATATAACTCACATGCCATAAAAGTCACAACTTAGTGGTTTGTAGCATATTCACAGAGTTGTGCAATGTGACCACTATTTAATTCTGGAACAGTTATATCACTTCAAGGAAACTCCATACTCCATAGCAGTCACTCCCTATTCTCCCCTTCCACCCACCCGTCCCTGGCAACCACTAATCTATTTTCTGTCTCTATGGATTTGACTATTCGGGACATTTATGTAGTGAAGTCATTCAAAATTTGGTCTTTGTGACTGGCTTCTTTCACTTAGTATAATGCTTTAAAGGTGTATTCACGTTGTTAACATGTATTAGAGCATCATTCCATGTTATGGCTGAATAATATTCCATTGTACGGATATATCACATTTTGTTTAACAGTTCACCTGTTGATGGACAATTGGGTTGCTTCCAATTTCTGGCTACTAAGAATAATGCTGTTATGAACATTCATGTACAAGTTTTTGTATGGAAGTAAATCTTCATTTTTCTCAGGTATACACTTAAAATGGAATTGCTGGGTCATATGGTAACTCTATGCTTAACATTTTGAAGAACTGCCAAACAGATTTCCAAAGTAGGTGCACCATTTAACATTTCCACAAGCAATATATGAGGGTACCGTTTTTTTCCCCACCATTTTTTATACTTGTCAAACTTGTTAGTGTTTGTCTTTTTAAATTTTAGACATCCTAGTGGGTGTAAAATAACATGTCATTGTGATTTTAATTCATATACTTTCCTCATGGCTGGTGATGTTGAGCATATTTTCATGGGCTTATTGGCCATTTCTATGTCTTTCTTGAAGAGAAATATCTATTTAGATATTTTATCTAATATAATAGATAAATATCTATTTAGATATTTATTTTAATTGTGTTATTCCTCTTTATCGTTGAGTTGTGATATTTTCTTAAATATTCTAGACACAAGTCCTTTATCAGAGATATGACTTTCAACTATTTACTCCCATTCTGTGAGTTGTCGTTTCACTTTCTTGATGGCAAACGTTTTTAATTTGGTCAAATCCAGTTTACCTATTTATTCTGTTTTCACTTATGCTTTTGGTGTCATATCCAAGAAACTTGTCAAACCCAAAATCATGAAGATTTACTATTGTGTTTACTTATAAGAGATTTGTATTTTTATCTCTGATAGTTAGGTCTATGATCCACTTACGTTATCTTTTTTGTATGGTGTGAGGAAGTGTCCAACTTTATTTTTTTTCCAAGTGGATATCCAGTTGTCCCAGCACCATTTGTTAAAAACATTATTTTTTTTTCTTATTAATTTATCTGGGTACACTTGTTAACCATAAATGTAAAAATAAAAAAATATTTCTCAATTGTTATTTCCACTACAGCAATTGATAGTCCATGGGTATATCAGTACAATGTTTTCTTCAATACTGTATTTTTATCGTAAGTTATGAAATCAAGTCCTTGAACTTTGTTCATCTTTTTCAAGACTGTTTTAGTTATTCTTTGCCCTTGGCATTTCCCTATAAATTTTAAAATCATCTTGTCAATTTCTGCAGAAAAGGCAGCTGGGATTTGTTAGGTATTGCATTGAATCTCTAGTTCAATTTAAAGAGTATTGCAATCTTAAAATTTAACAATGTTAAATTTTCCAGTCCATGAATATGAGGTGAATTTCTATTTACTTAGGCCTTCTTCAATTTCTTTCAATGATGTTTTATAGTTTCAGTGTACAAGTCTTGAACTTATTTTAAAATTTATTCCTATTTTATTCTTTTTAATGCTATCATGAATGGAATTGTTTCCTTAAATTTTTAAATTATTTAGAATGCTATTGATTTTTGTATATTGATCTTGTATCCCATAATCTTGCTGAATCCAGATATTAGCTCTGATAGTTTTTTTGTGGATTCCTTAGGATCTTCTACATAAATAATTTCACCGACAAATAGAGATAGTGTCAGATTATTCTTTCCAACTAGATGCTTTTTATTTCTTTTTCTTCACCAATTGTCTTGCCTAGAACCTACAGCAAAAAGTTGAATGGAAAAGAGAATTGACATCATTGTCTTGTTCCTAACCTAAGGGAGAAAGCTTTTAGTCTTTTATTATTAAGCTTGATGTTAGCTATGGGTTTTCTGTAAATTCCTTTTATCAGTTAGAGAAAGTTCCTTTCTATGTATAGATTGTTGAGTTATTTTATCATAAAAAGTACTATACTTTATTGTCATTTTTCTATGTGTGTTGAGATAATTGTGTGGGTTTTTTTCTTTATTTTATTGATATGGTATATTATTTTAATTAATTTTCAGTTATTAAACCAACCTTGCATTTCTGGAATAAATACCACTTAGTCAAGGTGAATAATCCTTTTTATATGTTGCTTTGTTCAGTTTGTTTAATGTTAATAAATCATTTTAAGATGTTGGAAAAAAATAAGTAGGCAAACTAGTCAAAACCTCTATAAATAAATTAATAACTTAGAGAGAAGAAAATAAACATTACTAAGCCTCGGGAACTACATATTTTAAAACATTAATAAAATAAGCTTCTGATACAGCGTAATCCAGTCTACTAATTGTTCTAAGTTTTACCTAAATATATTGCCAGTGAAGAATTTTTCTGTGTTTTTTGTTTGTTTTGTTTCTTTAAATTAGGAAACTCTTTCAATGCATATAAGATATTATTTAGCTTATTATTATATATTTTAACCATGCCTTCCTGTTTCTTAGTGTGTCACAATTTTTTTTTTTCAAACCTGGACATTTTCCATATTCCAACACAGCAACTTTGAAAATAAGATTCCTCCTCTTCCAGGGTTTTACATGATTGTTTTTTGTTGTTTCTGCTGCTGTTATTACAGTTTGTTTGTTTAGTGGCTTTCCTTAACTAATTCTTTAAAAGTCTGTGCTCTTTTGTGGGTGGCCAGTGAAGTCCCTGCTGAGTTAGCTTAGCAGTCATCCAGTGATGGGATAAAGATTGCCATAAATAACTTGAACCAATAAGTCTCTCATACTTTGCCATGGGGCTCTGTGTGGGTGTGTTGAGGCACAGTTTCAACATTCTGGTAGTTTTCAACTCTGCCTTATCCTTTAATTCCTGCTTATGCAGAGCCCCAGTGTGAGCCAGAGTAAGAGAAGAGGACCTTCTCAAGTCTCTCCTGGGCACACACACATTCCTGGGCATGCACATGGTGTTCTAAATGCCCGTGAATACATTGGAGCCTTTTAAAGCTCGTATGACTGTGTCATTCCTCAGCTTTTTCTTGTAAGATTCTTGACCAGCCTTTTATTTGCCCCAACTGGTAAAATTGTTATCACTACTTTAGGCAGCTTCAATTTAAATAATGGCCACTGATTGTTTTTGACAAACATCCTAGGGATACAGCCTTTTCCCATTGCATGAGCTCTGGATCAAATCAAATAAAGACAAACCCTGTGAATAGGTTTTACAGGGAATTGCCAGGCAGATCAAATAGTGACAATTCTCTGGGACTAGGGCTTTGTGAGATCTCTAAACATTTTCTATCCCCTCCATTGGCTCCTAGGCTGCTGGTGTTTGCAGATACCTGTGAGGCTGTTGGTTTTCATGGCTACTGTAGGGGAATAAGGAAACACGAAGGATACATGTTAAAATGCCACAAAGCTCTTCCCTGTTCTTACTGAGATTCAGTTATTTTTCTCCAATAAACACTTTTCAGATTGTTGCAAGCTTTTGATTAAGTTATAAAGTTCTAAAAAAAGTTTTTCGATGTTGCCAGTGTTCTTGCTTTAATGGAAGAGTAGATTTTCAGAGATCCTTACTCCACCCTTCTGAAAGTATTCCTGCTCCTAATTTCCTCTTATCTCTCTGGCTACTTTTATGAGATTTGAAGGATTTTCTTCTTAACATGTCTGACCCATAAGTGTTGTGTTTGTTTGTTTGTTTGTTTGTTTTGTTTTTGGAGTTCTATATTGAACTCTCTTCCCTGCTCTCTGCCCTTTTATCGTGACCGTGGATGTCCTGATCCACTGCTATGGCTTCAGTTAGCATCTTTGTGCTAGTGACTTATCATTTGTGACTCCAGCCCAGATATTTCTTCTAAGCATGACACTCATACATCTGAGTGTCTGTGGGTATCTCTTGGATGACCTACAGCTATCTCAAATCCAACCTGTGCCAAATTAAATGCATTATTACTCTTTTCCTCCTACCTCAGATCTGTCAATTCTATGTTCTCTTTCACAGTTAATGACACTACTATATACATGGCCAAAAAACCCCAACAATCACCTTTGACACCTTTTACTCTTCTAACCCATACATCAGCTCAAGTGATCCTTTTACTGGATAATCATGTTTTTCTGCTTCTAGGCAATGTTACTTCCCCTTTCTCAGCTACTTGTCACATTTAGCATCAAATCAATGTGCTCTAATGGGATCTACAAAAAACTTCAGAATTTGGATTCAGCCACCCTCTCCAAGATCATTTTTTCCCTACTATCCCAGCCTGCCTTGCATTTATTTTCCTATTTATTTACATTATGTATTTATATTTATTTTATTTCCCATTTATTTACATTACCTTTTGTATATGCTATTCCAAGAGGAATTGCTGCCTACTTCTCTTAGTTTTCACGTGTTTTTGCTTATGCTGCCTTGAGTTGGATTCTGTTACTTGCAGCCAAAGGATCCTGAATAACACACTGAGTTTCAGAGCATAGTTATACAGCATTGGTAACTTGGCTTCACCCACTATTCTTCTACAACAATTTTACTCATTAACGTATCTACTCTTAGCTGAACTGATGAGGCTGCTTGCACACCCAGTGTTGTTCACACTCATCCAGTCCATCCTCTTCTTGGCATGTCCTTGCCAGATCTCATCAGCAAACTCTTTCCTCTCAGCTCATACTGTGCCAAGGGATCAGTCCTACCCATTAATTAAGTCCCTGCATTGAGAGTTTCTCTCTGTCTCTTTCTTCTTTCTCTCTCTTCTCAAATAAAATTCCTCTTCTGTCAGGAGGGGGGAAAAACCTGATGTGTTCACCAACTAAAATTTACAGCTAGTATATGAACTGTTATTGTCTTAGAAGCAAAACCCATTTTGGCATCTTATCTCTTCTGTATCCAGTACATGCAGATGATATAACTTCTTTGAAAGTTGTAAAATGGTATACAACAGCTATTATTTAATCTTACTATGTGGGGATTTAGGTTATGGGTTTATTCTTTACGTTCATGTTCGTTGGTCACGATGACAGTTTATGGTACAACTTGGTCTTTGGACCTCACAGGTACATGATACAAACCCGTTTTCTCTTACTTGCCAGTTCTTGACTTTGAGACAGTTGCTTTACCACTCAATTTCAGTTTCTTTTCTTTTTTCTTTTTAATTTATAAAATGGGGCAAAGTCCATCCACACTTCAGGATTGTTGGGAGAATGGGCTATGTGAATAGATATAAAAAAAGCCTGATATGTGATCTTGTCAATGACAGCCACTCAATAGATGACAGTAGACTACACTGAGTTTATTGCCATCATCGCGGTCATTCACCGTGCAACCTCTGCCCTGTTAACAGATTTCAGCCTGTAATCTTTTGTTTCTCCTTTCTGATCCTTTACTTCCTCTGACTGTTTCATTTTGGTTCCGAGCAAGCAGGCCGCTTGTGTCTGAATCTGGCAGACCCTGAAATCTCTGCTTGGCTTTGTCAGACAAGTTCAGGCATGTACAGACATGTCCACGAGTTTCTCAGGAGGTTGACTCTGCCAAAGCCAGAACACCACTCCTCCTCCCTTCCTGCTGGGTCCTGTGCTCTGAGCTGTTGGACATAAGTTTGTGCTTTCGAAACTTCAGTATTTACATGGGGTCTGTGCCTCTGATTTACCCAGTGTCCAGCTGCTGATACTTATCTTGAAATTTCTAAGTATAAGACTGCAATCAAAGCGTCAGGGCACAGAAATGAACAAATAAAGATGTTTGGGGACTGCCTGCCTTTCTCATGCGATTTGCACATTTTTCTTGGCTTGCGTAATCTGAGGTGGCTGGGACCATGGGCCCCTTCATTCCTTGGCCCAGTGGCAACACATGGCAATGTTACAAATACAGAAGCTGGACATTCAGGAGGGGCCTCACCCCTGCTAGGAAAGCATCCACCTCTGTGCCTCCCAGACAGCGTTGACGCATTCAGACAAGCTGGACAAAGAACGTACAGTCTACATTCCCTGGCCTTGGAAGGGAAGATGTTGCAATGTACAGGCAATTGGAGTGTTTGCCTAATTCATCAAAACATTCACATTTGCTAGTAATACAATGCATCCATGATGAGAAGGACTCCAGGGAGGCTCTGTGGATTGAGGGTAAAATGGCTCACGTCTCCTAATTTCTACCATTTGGCTAAGCTTTCATTCATGAAAGTGTTGCAGGGTTGTTCAAAATGCATGGGCTTTGAAACCAGATAGATTTGTGGCTCAAACTTGCTAGCTGTGGGATCTTGGGCAATATACCCTTTCTAAAGCCTCTGCTCTCATCTGGAAAGTAAGGGCAGTAAAACTAAACCCTTAGAGCTTTTATAAGGAGTCTTTGAGATAATGAATAATGCTTAGCAGGATAACTGACACAGTAAGTGTTATAAATGAACTTTTATCATTCGTCTACTTTGTAAGTGCCTACCATGTGCCGGGTACTCTGCTGGACACTTAGCATTCTCTTCAATCTAGTGTTGGTCGAACTTTGCAATGGGAGTTGGGAGGCAGGGAGAAGCATATTTTGAAAGAGGCAAAGAAAGCTGGAGTTTAGACTCAGTATCCCCTAAGAATAATTCATATGGCAAGAAATGCTTCTCTTAGACTTCAGTTTCTTCAGCTATAAAGCAGAGTAATTATTCTAATTCCAAAAAGCAAATGTGAAGATGTAATAATTATTATAATTCTAATTATAATAGGTGGCATTGATATAGAGCTTTTTTGTTTCCCAGCACTTTCTAAGCATTTTACATGTACTTTATTTATTTAACATTCACAAGGAGAATTATTACACAGATTTGACTAATGAAGGCATGAAGGGGCAGAGAAGTGAGTGACTTGATGATAGCTAGTAATCAGAAATCAGTGTGTCTGGCTCCAGGGTCTTTTCTCTCAATCATCACACTTTGTACTTGGTGCATTATACGCCCTGTATAAATATAGAGATTTATTAACACCGTGGAAAATTCTACCAAATAAACTAGCATTTTGCTTTAATTATTGTTAGAATCCAACATGATTCTTTTTATAGGAACTGCAAAAATTGCTCTGTAATGCATTTTCCCCAGAATTTTATTACAAAAAAGTTTTCAAACAAAAAGAAAAGTTTAAGCATTTTACAGTGAACATACACATACATACCAGTTAGATTCTACAATTAACATTTTACTACACTTGTCTTATCATACACCTCTCTTTAGACCTCTCTCCATCTACCTTTCTCCATCCATCTCTATTTCCAGACCTCTCTCCATCTATAAGTTGGACATCACTATGTTTCACTCATATAAGTTGCAGACTTCACTATGTTTCACTCAAACACTCCAGTATGCATATATTTAATTAGAATTTAATATACTTTATGATTCCTTTTATTCTTTTCCAAAAAGCCATTTAGGTTCCATATCTGGAATGAAGATTTGGCAACCTCAGAAAATAAATACACTAACCTTGAACTAGGGGATAGTCTACTTTTAATGTTATCACTTTATTAATATTGTTATTGTTGCTGTTGTTGATTTTCACACCTGATTTTCTAACCCCAAGAGCGAGTCTGCTATTCAGCTGCTTTCTTCCCTGCTCAGATCTTCCATTTCATCCCAGACATAATGACTCCTGCTTAATTTTTCCCACTCCTATCCTCACCCTCTTGTGCCCAAATCCAACCACAGTTTGCTCTCTGCCAGACCTCCATATATCCAGTGGCATTCCAACGCTGCCACAGAATTCCACATGGTATCCAAGTATCTGTCTGACCCAGCCAATTATTACAATAGCACCTTATATTTAGTTGGTGCCTGTTCATTATTTCATTCAGTAAGTATTTATCGAGAGCCTATTTAACCAGGTGACCAGGAGAGGGGGAGGGCAGAGAGTGGGCTGGAGGCACTGAATAATAAAAGAATTAAATCAACCAACACATTTATTGCATAACTTCTGTGTACACAGCATTGCCATCAAGGAGTTTATAGTCAAGTTGAGGGAAGAAAACAAATGCACAAGAAATAATTGGAGATGAGTTGTAGAGAGAGAAGAAAGTTCAAGGTCTGTGTAGTCATATGAAATGGTTTGTGTGCATGCCTGCCAAAGACTTTCAGAATAAGGCTGCTTTTAGGATTTGATTGGGACTTCTGGAGAGAAGTGAGACTCTAAATGAATATTGGATAGATCCAAAGCCATGCCTTTATGGAATGAAAGAGGGCTTTTTAAAAATAGAATTATGCTGGACGATTGATAAAATGTCTTAGAATGTGTGAAGGGATGGAATAATGGAGTCAAGAACTTCAGAGTTGGAAAGGACTGACACAAGGATGGATTCACTAAAATTGGAAAAATGGCTATGTTTCAGATATAAGATCTTTCTAGATTTGTTAGAGCTGAAATTGTCTAGCAACATTCTGTGTATCCTAATCAGGCAGAGATGAGTGGTAACACCCTATTTAACTGACAAAGAAACAGTAAACAGGGAGCTAAAGAGAGTGGACCCCAGTGAAAGGACCAGAGGGAGATCCAATAGGAAGAATCCAACAATTGCAAAGACCAGAATAACTATCTGCAGCAAATTCAAGAAACAGTATGGAAGGAACACAAGTTGGTGACCTGATTCTGCTGCCTTCTAAGTACAAGAACTCCAGATTTAGGGGCTCCTGCTTCCTTAGTTATAAAACTAGAATAAAATTTACTCTTAAAGGATATTGTATGGGCTAAATAAAATGCTAAATGAAACATGTCTAGCATAGCACCTGGTGCAGACAGCTTGCTTATAATTTTAGTTTGATTTCTGCGCTTGGAGTCCCTTTAGTCTAAAGAGTGTAGAATTGTGGGGATTCCCACTAAATCTCACCAGCTTTCGTTGTGGCTAGAATGAATTGCTCTGATCCATGTTCAACATCATCCTGGAGCACACATGGTGACTTTGATTAAATAATAAAAAAGAAAAAAAAAGGCATCCTTTGGGGCAAATTAATTTTTACAATATTTACCAAAAGAGAGAAATTAATAATAATAATAATAAAAGCATCATTTCATGAAGCCCAGGTGCATAGCTTGGAGAGTAGAGCACAGACTGGGTTTGAGCCTCACTCACCCTCTCAGCCACAACAGCCCTGGCCATGTTTCCAAACAACATTACTGGGAGAAGAGAGAGAAATGAAACTAGCTTGATACACCAAAAAACTGGGCCAGTAGGTCTCATCAAAGGAGCCCTTCAGAAACTGAAAAACCATCTCCTTGGGTGGCTGTGGAGCTGACCCAAGGCATTAGATGACTTCCAACATCCTTTCCATCTCTAGAAGTTGGGGGCTAGGACTATTTCTTCTATTGCAGCCTCAAGTCTGCCGCATTATACTGCCTTTTGTATATAAATAGGGTCACATTAAAGATGATCTCGCACATTTTCTTTTGTATAACAAAGGATTCCAACTCCAAACCAACTTGTTAACTCTTTGAAGACTGCAAGGGACAAACATGGGTTCACATCAATCCCGTTCACTTCAGGAATTTCGTGGTGTTCACCATTTTCTTCCCTTACTTCTCCATTTCTCCCTCTTTCATATTAGACAATGATGAATCCACTTGCAGGAGGACTCTGAACATGTCCAAGCATATTTTCCGCTAAGGATGTTCCCAGAACCACATTCCCAGGCATCCTCAAAAATGCCAAATTTTGACTATGTGCTCCCCTAGAATGCGTGGAAAGTTATTTTCATCCACAAGGTGTGCCTTGTGTCACCTCCTGGACACTGAGGATGCCCTCTCTGTGCTTTCGTTCCCCAAAGAGACCCTTATACAAATAGCTCAGCCAAAGTCCCTGGGCCACGCCGGGCGTGTCATAGGCACACAGTTGTTCTCACCCCTCCCCTTTCCTCCTTCTCTGCAAACTTCCCCACCCCATCTCCTCCAACCAGTGCAAAACTACACATATAAATAAACACGCACCCAGTCAGTTCTCCAAACATGTATGAATCCCAGTGTTAGTCTCAGTTTGGGCTCATATTGCTACACAGTAAATCTATCAGGAGTGTTTGTGAAGTCCTCACAGGATGTCCAACTGCACTGAGTTCTTGGGATACATTTTAAAAGGAAAATCAGGGGACCCTGCTGTGCAGTCAAATAAGGACAGGTTTACTTTTCAAACACAAATTTGATTTTTTTTTACAAAACAAAACAGAATCACTTTAAACATATTTTAAAAATTCCAACTAAAAAAACAAGAACAACAACAACAAAAAATCACTGACAAATCTTCCCATCCAAACATGGTATCTTGCTAATTTTTGGTTCACATCATTCCAGGATTTAACTAGTTCCTAATTCTAACAAGTACAGGTTATTTCTAACATTTTGCTGTTTTATTTTATTTATTTACTTTGAGACAGAATCTCACTCTGTTGCCCAGGCTAGAGTGGCGTGGCGTCAGCCTAGCTCACAGCAACCTCAAACTCCTGGACTCAAGTGATCCTCCTGCCTCAGCCTCACAAGTAGCTGGGACTACAGGCATGTGCCACCATGCCTAGCTAATTTTTTCTGTATATTTTTAGTTGTCCAGCTAATTTCTTTTTATGTTTAGTAGAGACGGGGTCTCGCTCTTGCTCAGGCTGGTCTCGAACTCCTGAGCTCAAACGATCCACCCGCCTTGGCCTCCCAGAGTGTATTTTGCTGTTTTAAACCGTAAACATTCTTATACACATACCTTTGATGAGTTCTATGGTTATCACTTTAGAATAAATTTCTAACAGTGAAATTGGTGCCACCCATCCTCACAGCTGACCATTTGGTAATTTACACCACTTTCATTTTAAAAATATATCCCAAATCCCAGTAATGCTCACCATTTCTGCTGTCTCCAGGCCAGCTCCTGAGTCCATCACCCTGGCTGTCTCTTTGGTCCACTCCCCCAGCCCACCTTTCTTCAGTCAGTTTCCTTCTTGTCCATCAACCGGGTCCATCACCTTGTTCCATTTTCCCCCTAGTTTATGATCAATGATACAGCTTCACTCTTGGTTTCCTGCTTCTATATTGACTCCCTTAGTTTGTTTTCCACTTAACATAACAAGAAATATTTCAAAAAAGAAAGTCAGACCGTATCACTCTCCCACTACTAGGACACTGGGAATCAAGCGCCTCTCGTGGCCTCCACAGACCTCGAGTTCCTGTGTGGCCTCCTCCCTACCCATGCCGGTGGCCTGCTCTCGCCACTGCACCCCTGCTCCCACACATCATCCCACTGCAGCCACGCTCGCCTTCTCTCTGTTCCTTGGAAGAGACAAGATTTTTTCACCTCAGGACTTTTACAGTGGTTTTTTTCTGCTCCAGAAAGCTCTTCATTCAGATCTTCATATAAGCCACTCCCTCACTTTATTCTAAAATAGTTCTTCACTTCTCTCTGTCTCTGTCTCTGTCTCTGTCTCTCTCTCTCTCTGTGCCCCCATCCATAAACATCCTGCTTTGTTTTTCATCATGTCATAATTCTCATATTATGTTAGAAATGCACTTTCTTGTCTCCCCACACTAGAATTGAAGTTTCATGAATCCTTCATTCCTGTGTCCCAAACAGCTCAAAAAATACCTGCATATAGTAGCTGCTCAATAATTAAATATCAATTAGATGTAGGAAAAAAACAGTGAACACGTTGTCGTATTTAATCATATGCAGAACGCTAAAGCTTTTGACGCCTATTGCCAAACTGGACTTCAAAAACAAAAACAAAAACAAAAACCCCATGTATCTCCTCTACTCTCATCAGCAGAGAATTAAAACGCATAGTTTTAACTTCACCTGCCCAGATTATTTTCATGTTTATTTTCTTAACATCAACACAAAATAAAGTTCTTAAAACATGCTGTTTCTTAGCTGTTTTATCTGCTTATTGCTTTTCCTAGAAAATGACTCAAAATAAATATAAGACTTTCTAAAGAGTAGCTATAGTTTTCTCCACAACTGAACTTTCTTTTCTACATATATAACTCTGTTTGTAAAGGAAACAATTAAAAGCTGAAAAAAGTCCAAGCAGGTGAAACTCAAGAGACAGTTTGGTGTAGCAGAAAAACCTTGATCTCTGGAATCAGACCTATCAGAGTTCAAATTCCAGAACCATCATTTACTCCCTGGGTAACCAAATACATTTTTAATACCTCACTGAGTGACTTGAGACCCTTATATATAATATGGAAATAGTCATTTTCCCCATTCTAAGTTTCAGTTAGGATGAAATAAAATACCAGGCATAAAAACCATCTAGAACAGGGTTTGATGTGCTCAATAAATAAAAGCTGTTTTATCTACATTCTCATAATTCTGCAACCTGGTAGAAAAAGAACTTAGTGGAATAAAAAAGGGAGGTGCACTTAGGAAAGAGCCAACGTTACTGTTTAACAGACACTGGTCAATAAAGAAACTTGGCTGTAACAACTGGAACTGTCCAGCAAATAATGAAACTTCTTATAAAGAAGTGTACACCTGAAATCCTCAAGAAGAGGCAGGAAGAACAGTTGCTGGTAAAATTAGATTCTAGAGAATATCACCTCTGAACTGTTACTGATCCCTGAATTTCCTCTATCAATGACCACTGTGTCACTTGCCAATGACAGAGATATTTAAAGGAAGAATTTGCTTACAGTCTTTCAGACCACACCTCTCACACAATCTTCTCCACCGATACAGAAACTCGGTATTTATGTGCAACCATGAGAGTTTATGAACCCCAGTATTCCTCCTTCATGTCTCCGCAGTTAGCCAGGAGTGTGAAAAAATGCCAGTGTTCTGTGAAAACTTTTGTTCTCTGATATAATTTGCAGCTCCTAGGTTTCTTGGTTGTCAGCAAATTATAGTAAGAATGAACTCGCTAAGATAGCCTAACTCATTTTCCCCTTTCTTCTTCTTTTAACACATTTCCATCCTTAGAAGTGAAGTCAGTGCACTAGGCAGTTCCTTGGCTGCAGAATTAACAGAAGCAGAAGACTTACTTTTATCTGCCCAGTAAATTGCACAGCTTTGTATTTACTCTGTAACAGTTTGTGCGTATCTGCAGCCTGTCCTTTAGTAAGACATAGGCTAGGGTTTGACTAGCCTTCTCAGCCAAAACTTGTGGTGTAAGAGACAGAGATGGTTCCTGCCCCTATGAATTCCTTGCCTACTATGTGACCTTGAGCGATTTGTTCTCTCTCTCTGAATCTCTAAACATTATGGTTAAGAGTGCAGGCTTTGAATCACACTGATCTGGATCCAAAACCTGGCTCTGCTACTCATTAACTTTGTAACATTGGTTGATTTTCTTGATCTTTCAGAGCCTGAATTTGTTCATCCATAAAATTGCTGTTGGAGCAATCACTCATTCCCCATAGAGGAATTCCTCTGTGACCAGTAAGATCATAGCTTGTGACCTTTAATTGCAATACCATATGTACAGAGCTTAACCAAGTGCCTAGTACCTTCAAAGAGCTCAGTAAACATTCCATTATTATAATAATTGGATAAACATATCTGAATCCTAAAGAAGCTCTATACATACCAGTGAGTGTCCTCAATTCTGCACCATCAGGCAAACCTCTGGCTGCAACATGGCTATTTTCCAAGTCACCCAAGCCAGAAAGGTTTTCTTATTTAACAATGGATCATTGAGAATCCTATCATGAGTTAGACACTTTGCAAATTGCTGGACTACTCTGACCCCTGGACAGATGTATTACTTCCTCCAGTGGTTCTTAGAACTTAGAGAGAGTCATCTTGAATTCCTCGCCCTCTGATACCCCTGCCCAGGCACAGTTACCAAATTCAAGTGATTGCGTTGCCCAGGCACCTCTCAGCCCCACCCCACCTCTCACTCCGTCTCTCTCTCACCAACTCCTCAGTTCTAGTTCATCAACTCTTGTCTGGATAATCACAGCAGCTTATTCCCTATTTTTCCTTGATTCCAGCCTCACGTTTTCTAGCTACTCTTCACAATCAGTCACAAATAGTGTTATGCTAAAATATAAACCCAGAACAAAACACAAACTCTTTTGAATTTTATATGTGGTCTCTCATCATCTGACTCTCTTGACCTTCAGCCTGATTTTTGGCCCCTTTCCTACATGGGCCATGTCTGGCCACAGAAAGCAACTTAAAATCACCTCGTGTGCATTTGATTTTTCATGTTTCATGCTTCCGTGCCATTGCAGATGCAGTTTTCTCTCCTCAGAAGGCCCGTTCCCTGCTTGCCTTCTGGGAAAACTCACCCTTCAGTATTTACTTCAAATATCACCTCTACTGGGACTCAGAGAGTTGGTCACTTCTTCTTCTAAGCTGTCTGTATATCTTGCAGCTACCTCTAGAGTGGAATTCACTACTCTTGGTTTCTGTTATTTATTCAATAGTTATCAACTGAAATGTCACCTCCTGTGGGAAGACTTTGTTGACCACTCACTATCCCCAAAGAGCTGCAAAGCCATGATTTTTCACACCATATTATCTTGTGACTTCCTGCTATTTAGAAGTATAGCTCACTTAATCTTATAAAAAATCTTTTGCAAGATAACCATATCCTTCTATAACAACTAACAAATCTTCTCATACTAAAAATTCAGAAAAAATATGCATTTCATTATATATGGAAAAGAAAATCCTTTACCATCTCAAGCAAATACTGGGTTAAGAACTTGTTAACTATTCAAACCTTAAAATTCTCCACACTTCGTCCATATGTTAAGCTAGATCAGTAGAGAGTCACATCTCTGGACCATATATTTTGGAGCCCCAAAAGACTTTTCTTTATGGAATTATAATTTAGCTGCTACCATAAAAAAACATATATTTGCAGAACATTTTTTGGACTCTTGATCATAGTACTACTGAGAACATCTTCCAGTGTATTTCTAAGTATCATTTTTTGACAAGTTCAACTCAGAAGTAAAATCTAGGATAACGTGTACTATCTATAATTTCTTCTATTATATGCCAAAAGATAGATATCCATAATGTTTCTCTCCTTGCCTGGGCTTCCAGGAAGCTCAAAGCTAATTTTGGCACTCAATTGCTATAACTCTATTCAACCAAGATTTTTTAAATATGCTTTTATATTTCCATTACTAACCGCCACCCCCCACTTTTTTCCAGCTCTTAATATGTGGCTTTTCACACCTACTGCTTAAAGGATTGGTGGCAAAAAGAGGATGAAGTATGTGGTAGCAAAAGAAGCATGCATTTTGGAGTCACACAATACTAAGTTTCAAAGTCAGCTCTATCACTTACTATTCGTAGGAGTATGATCTTAATTGCCTCTACTTTCATTTACCTCACTCAAAAACCACAAAATAATGTTCTCTAGATGTGGTTATAAAGATGATATGTGAAAAAGTGTACATATAAGCATACCTACCCAATTACTCAAAATTTAACAGGGGATTCTTTTCAATTATATTTGTGCACTCTCAATTCCTATTGGAAAGTGTGGAATAAATGCATAAACAAATTACAAAAGGATGAAATAACTATAAAGACAATATTTTCAATACAACTATAAAGACAATATAAAGAAATAACTATAAAGACACCTTCCCCTCATGATCAGGTGTGTAATAAATGATAAGAATTCGACCTGAAATGACTTAGAATGGCCACATAGAGAAGATTAAACACTAGGCTTTAAAGAATGCATGAGATTTACATAGAAATTCTGTGAAAAATAGAAAAAAAGATAAAATGAGGAATATAAAGAGGATAGAATAAATGAAGAGAATGAGGATATTCTGGATGGTGAGTCTTTAACAGGAAAGAGTGAAATAGGAAACCCAAAGAAGACAGCTTGTTGCAAGTTTATCAACAAAAGCACATGGATGTGTATTACAGTAAGAAAATGAAAAATTCTGAAAGTTACTGCCTGTAAAATTGAAGGTAACTGAAAAGTTAATTTCTTGGAACATTAAATGAAAAAAAGAGTAGTGATATTTGGAGTCTTTCTTTCCTTCCCCGAATTTCAAACAATCAGAGACACAGAAGTGTAAACAAGAATAGCTCTAAGGGACCCCAGGGTTATCCGTTCACCCTTCTGAAGATGAGAAGCAGACGTATAAAACGAGAGCAGAGGAGGAGCTGGACAGGGTGCTTAGCACCAACCGGGCTGCACATCAGAAGAGAAAAGAAAGATCCAAAGTCTCTTAACAAGAGGTAGACTGTGGGTCAGAACCCACCATCTCTCTGACTCTGAGTACAGTTCTCTTGCCCTGCCTATACACCAGGTCCTCTCCTTCCCCTTCTTGGTCATTGCATTTAATCCTGTTCCATCCAGGTATGTGAAAGGGAAGCTTGTTTTTTTAAAAAAAAAATCTCTATTTTTATCTGCCACTTCATCCTGAATCTTGATTCCTCTTAAATGCCAAAATTTATAGTAATCAACAAGGCTGAAAAAGTCTGCATCATGTTTGGAGCATGTTCTTTGCTCATTTGGATGGCTGGATCTGAAACAACAGAAGAAAAGATGTTTTGAGAGTCCAATGTGAGGTTGCCAACTGGAAGTGTTTGGATTCAGATGGATCACATGCATCACTTCAAATTGTTTTCAGCTCAGTACCCAAACATTTGGTTTTTTTTATCTACACTAATACAAAATTTTGTAAAGTTGCTGAAAGTTGATTGTAGATAGTCATACATACTTGAAAATAATGCAACCAAAATACATTTCCACTTGTTGGGTGGGGCTGGGGCATGCCTTCCAAAGGTTTTAAAATGTGTAGGTAGAATGAAGAGAAATACTTCTTCCCTGGCAACAAAATAAAAAAGAAAAATCTAGGAAAGATGTAAATGATGATCTAATCTGGAGATGCACAGTATGTTTTAGGAGACAGTTGCTCTCTAGTGGAATGTGTTAAGAAGAATCTTGAAGCTACATTCTCGCAAAGCATAAGAAAGGGTCCTAATAGATTGATGCTGTCTGCTAAGAGCATGGATTGGACACAAGCCATCTCTGATCTGACCTAATGCAATACTTTTCTAATGACAGAGAGTGACAGTGTCTAGACACACTCTGCCCAGTTGCAGAGCCTACATTTCCTAACTTTGCTTTCTTGGCTTTTAACATTCTATCACAACTTCAAACCTGGTATCTTCCAATTAGACAGAGAAGAGACTCACCACTTGCCTGGCAGTTTCTCGAAGTGTTTTGTTCTTTGAAACAAAATAAAACAATCCGTGGAATAATGTTTACTTCTATTCCAGAAGAAGTGGCCCAGACTGGGCCCGTAGACGTCAATGTGGCCTTGTCACAGCATCTCAACTCTTATCCACACTCCCCGAGAACACTTGTGGATTCCTCATACATGTTCTCAAGTTAGAAGGCAAAGCCCAGCCCTTCTGGCCTTTCCCGAATTGATGCTTGTTTGCAAAAAAAGTAAACAAGGCCCAGATTTTTATTCAGCTGTGGGGATGTGGGTAGCTAATTTTTTCCTCAAGCCTGCCAGGTTCTATATTATATAAAGGAGAACTTTAGTAAGAGAGGCCCTGGGTTAATTCAGGGAGAAACGAGCCAGGCCAAACATGCTTGTAACATATGGGAAGAGGCCCCAGCAGACGTGAGTAGCTCTGGACAGATGAGTAGAGGAGGGAGGGTGGAGGAACAGCATCCCTCCTCCATTTTCTGATCCCTCCAGCTGATCCCACCCAAACAACTTCAGAGCCACAACCAGACAGAAAGCTACCCATTTCCCCTGCCTCCCATTATCTCACCCTCTTTTTTTTACTTAGTAGGATGTGAGCCAAATGGCTCTGCACTTTCCCTGCCCTAATTCAGAGCATATTCTAGTATCCTAGGGAAACCTCCCTACACATATGTATGCACAAAAATAAGCATCTAATACAAAAAATTTAAAAAGCTTGGATTTGACCCCAATTCCTAAGATCCACTATGTTTTCCAAGGAGGGAATAATGGCATAATCTGGACCTGCATGGAAGCAAGTCCTGAAAGTTATCTTATATAATTAAAATGGAAGAGAGAGAGCAGCCGGGTGATCTGCACATGGATTGGGCTTGACCTGGATGATCTGATCACTAGCCCTGTCTCTGACACATACAAGAAACTACATGTTCTTGGGTGAGTTATTGCCTTTTCTGGGCCTAATTTCCTTCTCTATAAATCCTCTCTGCCCTCCATCCTCCCTGCTCCCAAGTAACAGTTGCTCCTACAGAAACCCCGTACTCACTTCTACTGTCCCGTCGTTCTGGCTGCACTGGGTTATGATTACATATTTGGCCTGTTGATGTAACGGGGAGAAAATCTGGGCTTCAGAGGTTGGTTTGGATTGGATTGATGACACCATCCCCCAAGTGTATAACTTTGAGTAAGGCATTTATTCATGCCTAATTTGTATAAAGGGAAGAAAACAGTGACTATCATATCTACCCGTGAATATTCTTTTAAAGGTTAAACAATCAAAGCACGTATGAAAATGCCTAACTGTGCGTAATCTTAAGATTCAGTAAATCTTAATTCCCTTCATATTTCTGTAATTTGTAGCATGATCCTAAGATATGGTGAGTATGCCTCAAATTCCTGCTGAAAAAAAGGAAAGAGAGAAGAAGAGAGGAGAAGAGAAGAGAAATGAAGGGAAAAGAGGGAAGAGGAAAGGAGGAAGAAGGAAGAAAAGAGATGAGGTGAGATTCTAGAGATGAAAAGACAAATTAACAAAAATACCCGTGAGACAGAATGAAGAGTAATTACACCCAGTAATGTTAAGAATTAGTGACCCTTCAAAGGAGGAAATTATTTGACCTAATGGGAGGGTCAGGACAGACTTTATGGAATGGGGTTTTCGACAGCACTGGAAGAAAGCATGGAGTTTGGACAAAGACAGTTACAAGTGAGGAAGGAAGGACATTTTAGTCTGAGGAGGCCAAAAGTGTAAAGATTCATAAGTTAGTTTATGTGTGACAAAGGGATTGAGAAAAGAGGCTGAAAATGTAGGCTAGAGCTATGGGGCAGAAGGTCTTAGAATATTTATAATTCTATAGGCAATGAAGAAGCGTTACACATCTTTCTGGAGTGGATGGTAAATTCTCAGAAGTCAGAATATTTTAGTGTCTCAAGGTCACAACATAGAGATTGGCAAATAGTTAGCATTCAATAATTGAGTAAATAAATGGTGGGTGGTAGATGGATAGATGACTGGATGGATGGATATTTAGATGCACAAATAAATGAAATAATGCCCATAAAAGGTATATACCCAAGCTGCCTTATACTCACCTGTTTCCTTATTTATTAATAGCATTTAGTAAATTTCAAATGCATTTATGGTTCAGACACTGTGCTACACACTGTTTCTGCTTTGAACTTGGAATACATTTTCCTCTCTTTGCCATAGTAAGCCCAGGGAAGACCATCTTGCCATCCCTGTGGAATGACTGAGTTTCTATGTACTATATACTCTACTTGTTTGGAGTCAGAGATATTTTTTTCCCTTAGTCATTTTTGTTGAATCATTGGCTTTGTTTTGATATGAAGAAGGACAGTTCTTTAAAAATTTGGACCCCCAAAGCCAATTTTTATGGTTCCCCAAGCACTGTAATTGAGGCAATTCTGCCTAGCTATTAATACTCTAATGGAACAGTGTGCCCTCTTACAGAGGGGAAATCAAACGTTGTGCTGAGCTGATTAGAAGTGATGGCATGGAGCTTCTTCCTGCGAACGGAAGTCTTGTAACCTCAAATACCAAGGACTATAAATCTCAGCAATATATAATGATAATTGGTTTGAAAGGCCTAATCGACACAGGGAACGGAAGCCAAGAGCAGACTGCTAAGGACTGGAAGCTCCAGGCCTCTGCCTCCTTCCAGAAGGAGATGTGTCATTCTCTTCCTTAGTGCTGGGAAGAGCAATAAAGGATTTCAAAATGTGAGCCCCACTAAATGTCTGGGCTGAAATCCCTGGGTGACGGTGGCTGGGGTCTAAATTTGAAGTCCATCTGCAGCACGGTAATCTGGGGAGCTGGCAAAAACATGGGTTCCTAGTTATTATGCTTGACATATGGAATCAGAATCTCTAAAGTTGAACCCAGTAATTAGTGGGAGTTACAGCAAGTTCCAAGTTGACTCTCATGTGCAGGGATGTTTGAGGACCACTGAGGCAAATGACCACCCCCATCTACTCCATGAGATCTTCCTCAGCCCCCTGCCTCTATGTTATCATGAAGACACCCCTGACCTTGGATTTAGCCAACCCATATTCAAATTTCAGGTCAGCTACCTACTTAATAAGTGAGCTTTAGGTAAGCTCTGTTTTCTTTCTTTAAATCTTACTCTCTTCATTTCTAAAATGAAGAAAATAATATCTAACAGCCTAGATTCTCATCAGCATCCAAAATAATTAGATAGTATATAAAAATCCTGGGACGTGGCAGAGGCTCAATAACAGGATCATGGACTTGAAACATGTATAACTTTGGAGAGTGCAAGAGAGGGATTTGGCTATGCACCCCTGAATTTGAGACTAATGAAGTCAGATGTTTTTAAGTATAGCAGAATTATGATAGACATACAAAGAATTGGACAGACCTGGCCCTGAATCTCAAATCACTTAGTCTCCTTCAAACTCTAATTTATCATCAGTAAATCAGGCATAAACCACCTGTTTTCTGTAGTGTGAGGATTAAAGATATTTATGTAATGCATTTGGGATGTATGATTATGCCACAAATTGGCTTTGAGGTGGGACTACTATAGCCTCACATCACCTTCCTTAGCTACGCTCACAATATTTTGTATTGGACAACCCAAGTTTTCTCAAGCTTATATAATGTTATACACAACCTGAGTTTCAGGTTCCCATGCTAGCCCCTTCCAAACAGATGCTTACATAAATCCCCCCCACACACCCTACCAATGAAACCATGGAGTCACGAATGATAATACCTGTTTGTTATCTAACACGTAACTTTGAAGAGGTGCTTAATTTCTCTGAGCTTGTTTTTCTCCTCTGTACAATGGCCATAATAGTTGTACCTATATTAGTCAGGATAAGTAATGCTCAAGGTTGTAACAGATAAATCTTGAAATCCTAGCAGCATTTTTGTCACAGTAAAAGATTACTGTTTATTGATATCCCAGTCAAATACTAGTTGGCCATGTTTAGGAGTTTCTTCTCCATTCAGTCTTTCAATGAGGCCTCTTGCACCTAATTGCCTCCACCTTCAAGACATTATCTCAGACACTGCTGGAGAAAGAGAGGGGAAACCATGGGAATAGAATGCCAGGGACTCAAGTGCCTCCACCCGGAAGTACACACATCACTTCTGCTCATGTTTCATTGAACAGAACCATTCACATTGCCCCCCTAGATGCAAGGGGGGCTGGAATATAGTCCTGGCAAGGCAGCCACTTCCCAACAACTTTTCATGATGGAAGGAGACCACAAATCTCTTTCTCTGCCGATGTTACTATCTTACAAGGTTGTTGTGAAAATTAAATGAGAAAATACACATCAAATGCTTAGCACAGAGCCTGGTACACAGTACATAATCTAGCAGTGTTAACCAAAGCCACCATTCTTAAAACTGCAAAGTTAATTTCACTTTTTGAAAGCACTAGTGAAATCTTTTGGATACCGATGACTGATTTAAACATCAGCTTGGCTATCATGATGATCTATTCCGACGTCAGTCTGATTTTCACTAATTTATTCCACACACATTTATTGCGTGAACCAGATCTTCCGTATGACCAGGCATTACACGGAATGGTGGAGAAACAGGCATAAACATGCCAACCATTACATAAGTAGTTATTTAAATTATAATTGTGATAATTTACATGAAAGAGGATAGAGTACTAAAAATAAGTGCGTATCTAGAGGACTTGTTTACGATGTGGAATTCAAGGAAGTCTTTTCTGAGACCTGAAGAAAAGTATCATCAGCTTAAAAATATAAATCAATAAAAGCATCCTGGTAAATAAGTCTTCCAGGAACATTCACAACTTAAAAAGAACACACAACATCCAAATGCTTTAGTAGCCTCAAGGAACTTACAAACATTTTTATCCAATTACTTTCTTTTTCTATTCTTTGGAGTTTTCAACCAGTTTTTCTGTACATAACTTTTCTCAGCCTGATTCAAGCCACTGAGTGTGTCTGAAATAGAAACATTTCTGTGATTTATGCTGCCCTTCAGTAACTATCCAATCCCTCTGCAACCCTCAACATGAAGAAATGCTGTGTGCACGTAGATTCCTAGGCATGCACACAACCGCACGCATGCATGCATACACAGAGCAAGGGAGTATCACTGGGAACTAAGCAGAATTCAGGAATTCGGGCCCCAGCTCTGTGTTTGCTGGTTGAGGGGTCCAAACACCTTAGCATGGCATTCAGAGCCCTGCATCATCTGGATCCTCCTATTAAATAATCTGACAGCTGAGCTCCTTCCACCGTTCTTCCATGCATGTGCCCTCTGTTATAGCCAGAGCAAGCCTCTGTAGGTCCTTGGAAGTCCCCTCATATATTCACTTTTTTTTAATCCGTGATGTGGACATCCCCTACCCAATGTGCTCTCCATGAACACAGGCCTCTGTCCTTACCCGCTGCCACATACACATTTCTACTCAATTCCTACTCAGCCTCAAAATGGATCTCAGCTTCATCCATTAAACATTTTCTGACCTTGTTTTTGCCTCACACACGATGTACCAGGAAGTATTAGGTATACATTCGCTGTGAGCCTATTTCTGTGCTTACCAGTTGTGCTATTTTCTATGAAATACTTATTTATGTCCCTTGCAGTTGTGCAATTTTTTAATTATTTGTGTGCCTTCCTTTCTCAATAATCTATATAAATGCCACAGCATGGGCAGATAGTGTATAGGTATGTGTGTATATGCATTCATACAAATATATATGTGTCCGTGTGTGTATACAAATATGTGTATGTGTGTATATGTACATGGGTCTGATACGTAATAGGCATTGAACACACAGTGGTTGTCAAATGCCTTTTATAGTCATTTGTCCAGTATGAGCCTCAGTTTTCCCACCTGTTGAAATGAAAAACAATGCTTTCCCTACTTAGTTCATCTGTCCTCATATTAAATGTGAAAATGCATGCAAAGTGCTTAGCAAAGAGTCTGTCACACAGTAGGGACAGGTGCATGGGTATGAGCGACTCTGCCAACATTTGGGTGCACACTGTGTCCTGGATTACAAACGCAAAATATTTTTCCAATGATAAGCACTCTATAAACAGAGTCATAAATTTAATAACCGCAATGTAATCACTACAATAGTAAGGTCAACACGTGTATACATTTCTGCCTGTTTAATTATAATAGAGACAATAATATGAATAAAACTGTTCATGTTCTTGAAGAATAATGAGCAGAGTAAGGAATGTAGAGCCCACAAACATTGGAGTTCTGAACAAGATGATAGTATTCATTGCATAACCAGTTATGAATTCCAGGGTCAGTGAATTTAATACATTTTATATCATTGCAAATGTTTGCTCTACTCCCAGGGAAGATTAAAAATAAAAAATTCCTGTGTTTGGCTCAGGAGCTTCCTTCTCTCCTGGCAGTATGCATCAGACTAAATGTCACAAGAATATTTCAGCATATGTGGGTAAATATTTACACTCATTTTAAGCAGATATTCCAAATTCCTTGTTGTTTTTCAGCAGTGGCCTAAACCTGGTGGTAAAAGTCATGAATAGAACTTTTTCATTCTCACTAAGTGAGAAGGGGGTTTTCAAGGATTCTTGCCTCCAGGGTGCTCTATTTTTCTCCTTCCATTCTTTTTGGGTTGAACTATTGGAAGGGAAAACTGGCTCTCTGCCACGGAACTCTCTACCAAGCCACTTCGAATTATTGCTCCGTGGTCCCTGAGAGCCAGTAGAAGATTCAGCTGCAAGCTAAGAAAAAACTATGTATATACATATGTGTGTATAAAATAAAGGAAAAAAAGAAATCTAGAAGCTATAATATGCATAAAAATACTCTTGAAAAAACACAAAACGCATAATGTTTTTGTCTTGGGTTACAAAGAGGTGGACAAACATTTAGACTAAATTTCTGATTCTAGGAGGAATGAGAAATTATAACTAGAAAAAAATCAAAGACTGTACTTGTTCTTTGGAGATAAGGAGAGCAGAAGGGCACATAAATGGGAGAACATTGCTGGATTGACAGTTTGATACTACACAGAGCTTGGATGATAGACATTTTTGTTTGGGTTTATGATACATTGAAATGCTATGTGTGCATGTGTGTGTGTGTGTGTGTGTGTGTATTTGTATTTTCCTGGCAATTTCCCTTGCTTTCTAAAATCCCCCAATAGTAGAGGCCCTCCTGTGTGGAAAGGCATGAAGACCTCTGTGAATAGAGCAAAGGAAGAAGCTAGGTAATGCTTTACCATGACCGACTAGACCAGGTGAATCATCACTGGTGCCACAGAGTTGCCCCATTTTGAGGCAAGAGGACCTAATTTTATGTCCCTGTAGTTCTTGACTGCAGGGTTCCCAAGGGGATTTAAGGCAAGGGCTACCTCCCAGGCTATCTGAGTAAGGTGATTCACCATTGAGCAAGGGGAATTCTCTGACACTGAGTGTGAGTGCTGTGAGCTGTTAGCAGCCCAGGCTCACAACTGCCAGTGGATGGAAGGGAATCTATGAGAGCACGAGCAGTGGCTACTGCGTCCGGGTTGAAATCTATTGAAGAACAATTTAGAATCATAGAGTGCTGCAAGTACAATCAGAGGTAGAGGAATTGTTTCATTCTACCTTTACTGAGCATCCATTACACCAATGATACTTCATGGCACTGGAGATACAAGATCAGAGGGGGGCATTCTATATTCTTGTCCTAGTCCTATCAGGGCAAGTATTTTGTCTTAGGACCCAATAAAGTGGGAAAAGGAGAGGATGCAGAAGGTCCTGCTCTCAAGACAACACATGTCCATTGGGCATCTGCTAACTGAGCAGTCCTACACTAAGTAGTATGGAGACAACGAAGATGTGTAAGCTTGGCTTTTACCTTTGAGAAGAAAAGAACTAAATACAATACAATGTGCGATGTGCTCAGTATATCATAAGAAGCAGGAAGATGAAGTACTAGGAAAGCCGAGAAAAGAGAGAGATCCTTAACAGGCGGAATCACGGGCATCTGAGAGTTGGCATTGATGTCGACCCTTAAAGGACAAGGAGAATATGATAATATAGGAACAGGGGGAAAATCATCCCAAGTAGAGGGAAGAGTTGAAATAAAGGTAAGCAGAAAAAACTTGTCTTACATAAATTTTGCTATGTAATTGCCAAATAGTTAAATTTTGCTGAAGTATATAAATAGGGAAGATGCATGAGATGAGCCTGGAAAAGTTGGTAGCATGTAAAGGACCTTCAATACTAGGCAAATCAGGATTTGAGCCTTGACCCTCAAAACAATCCACAAATGGATTCTTAAAAGTAAAAATTCATCATCAGAGCTGTCTGGTAGGAGTGCAAATTGGCAATGCATACCACATACATCGCAGCAGGAGAAGCTGGAAGAGGAAGCAATGCTTCATAATTCTACATGGCATGCAGGCTACCTGTCTCGGGCTTGTTAAAGCGGAATGCTTTAACACAAAGAGTCAGCCCTGAGGTACACTGTGGACTTTCATTCATAATAATGTACCAATATATGTTCACCAATTGCAACAAATGTACCACACAATATTAAGATGTCAATAATTAGGAGGAAATGAAGGAAGGGGAAGGAAGATAGAGGAGTCCCTGAGAATTTTCTGTAGTTTTTGCTCAATTTTTCTATCAATATAAAACTGCTCTTTAAAACATATATTTTTTTTAATCTAAAAACAAATTGCTTTCACTCACGAACTTCACCTGGCCAATGCCTACGTACTCTTTAGAACCTCCATTTAAACTTAGAGAATATCTCCCTGTTCCTGTAACGGTCTGGACCCCTTCTGCCTGGTTTCAAACCACCCTGAACTCATCCTTGATTTCGTTAGTCACACTTGTGAGGTTGATTGCTATTTTCAAAATGTTGTGATGTGAATGAAAAATAAATTTTATTGTACAAAGCCACTGAGACTATAGTGTTTCTTATAGCAACTCATGTTACTTACGTTAACTAACACGTGTGTTCAAAAAAATATTAAGTATCTTTGGGCCAGTGTTTGTCTTATTTAATCCTAATTTTCTACTGCATAGAGAGTATCTGACTCATAGGAGGTAGTCAATAAATATTGACTGATTATATGTTCTTGTTACAAATTATGTTATCATAGATATGACATAAAGCTTAAGAATGTTGGCTTGAAAATAAGACAGCCCTTGGTTGAAGCACTAACTCTTCCTTTCTCTTTTACCATGTGACATTGACCAATTTAGTTCACATCTTTAAACTTTTCTTCTCTTCTGGAAATTGAAAATAGAAACAGTTCTTATGCTATATGGTTATTGTGAGAAATAAACATCATATTGTATGGTCTTAGCCCAAATTCCCCAGGAAACAGAGCTTGAAGCAAGGACTAAGTTCTAATGCTGAATTTTGGCAGATGCAATTCCTAGATTGCAAGAAGGTAAGGAAAGAAAAGTGAGGTACAGAAGGGTGGACAGAAATGCCAAGTGATACGTTACTGTGCTGCCCACTGTTTTATGATGAACCATAAAGAAACACAGCTATACGATGAGAGGTGGATCCACTTAGTCCTATGGGCCATCTCCAGGCAGGTAGTATAAAGAATAGTCCATGTGACAGAGGAAGTAAATTGAATTTATTACTGCCTTCTGATTTTCACACTTAAGAGCTCATACTTCTGGATTGCTGTATCTATCCTTTTTGACAGTTGTTGAGAAAATTTAATTTCCCACCTTAACCCATATCCCATGCTGTGCATTTCGTCTGTATATGGAAGTGGCAAGAAAAATCTGAAATTCAAGGCATGCAGTTAGTTTGGCTTTGCATAAGCATCCAAGTGGTGAGGGTTGCCCTCCTGGTGGGGAAGATGCTGGTCAGCTCCAAACAGAGCCACACAGACCTCAGATGTTTTTGGCCATTGTACTAGTCAGGGTTCTCCAGAGAAACATAACTACATACCCAGTAGGAGGTGATAGATAGATAGATAGATAGATAGATAGATAGATAGATAGATAGACAGACAGATAGATAGGATGTTTATCATGGAAATTGGCTCATGTGATTATGGAGGCCAACAAATCCTATCATCTGTCATCTGCAAGCTGGAGAACCAGAGAAGTTGATAGTGTAATTCAGTCTGAATCCAAAGTCCTGAGTTTGAGGGATGGGATTCTCCCAGTGGTGTAACTCCCAGTCTGGGTATGAAGGCTGGGGAACCAATAGGGAAAAGGAGGGCTCACCAGTGTAAGTCCTGGGATTCCAAAACCCAAGAACCATAAGAAATGATGTTCAAAGGCAGGGGAAACTGGATGTTCCACCTGAAGAGGAAAGAAGAAAGTTGCTCTTCCTCCATCTTTTTGTTCTACCAGGTCCTCAACAGATTGGTGAAGCCCACGCAAACTGGTGGGGGTTGTCTGCTTTACTCAGTCTAACAACTCAAATACAACACCCTCAAAGACCCATCCAGGAATAACATTTTACCAGCTATCTGGGCAACTTTTAGCCCAGTCAAATTGACATATAAAATTACCTGTCATCACAGACATAGAGGCAAACTCAGGAACAATCCCTTGACGAGGAGATGTGATATCTTTGGTACTACTAGCAGTTGAAGTGCAGGAGAGAATAGCACTAAGAGAATCCATTATGGTGCAGAAGATGTGCCCAATACAACATGCCAAGAATCGAGCATGGTGTCTGGCACATAAAAATCACTTAATAAATACTAGTTATTATTTTCTATTCTATTATGCAGTTAAAAATTTTGCTTAAAATTATTATCTTTATTCCAGAGAACAAAGATTTAATAGAGGAAAATAAGACTCTCAGCAAACTTTAAAACAGAATATTTTTTAAAACAGAAGATTCAGAAGCATTTTGGGAGTATAAACTGTATTGTTAGGAGCACTACATGAGATAATCAATGTATACTGCTGACTACAGTCTATGGCACACAATAAGGACTAAATAAACAGTGTGTTTTATTTGAAATATTTGTTGAATGAATAGATAAATGAATAAGAAAAGTCAATCTTCGGTAAGCTTAGAATTCTAGAATATTAGAGCAAGAAAAGATCTTAAGATGGGCTATTCCAAATTCCTCTTTTTAATAGACAACAACATTGAGGTTTATGGAGACGAAATGACTTTTCTAAGGTCCAACACTTAGCTCATGGCAAAGCATTCAAGGATAATTTATAATTTCTTAATGCCTTGCTCCAATTCTCCATTGATAATACTCTGGCAATACCAAAAATAATCTGATAATTATAATAAGAAGAGTTATTATTTCTCTAGTACTCATAATGTGTCAACCACTTTACAACTGTGTGAGGTATTTTCTATCCCCATTTCACAAGTAGGAAAACCTTCAAGTGATGAAACACCTTGCCCAGTTACTAAAAGGAAGAATCAGAAATCAAACACACATCTTGCCATGTTTAATGCTCTTATCTTTCGTCTCTGTGTTACACAACTGTGAAGATTGATGACTGATAGTTCCTCTTGTCATCCTTGCAAGATTCATGTGAAGGGAGGATATGGAAACCCAATAGCATATAACAAGAAACAGGGGCGCAGAGAGAAAGCAAGTGAAGTGAGCCATGGACCAGTAGAAAATTCAAAACCAAGATTCGCCTCCCTCCATCTGCTGAATTCGCCATTTTTTACAAGAAAAAGTCTCTTCTGGGAAAGACTCACTCAACTCCAGATACTTTTCCAAGACATTCTTGGAGCTGACAATAACATATCCAATTTGGCAGCATGAAGTGTGATTTTAATTAGGCCACTTCCCTCTGGGGGCTAGGGCCTCTGCTGGCTGAACTTCATAAAGGAGTCTGTGGGTGGGCAGTGAACAAGGAGCTCAGAGGTAAGGAGCATTCAGGACAAGCCTCCCAGAAGGGCCTGGATGTCATTTTGTCAAATTTCCTCTATTTCTTCCTCCTCTTAAGGTAATTGGAAATTGCTGCACCCGGGGAGAGATGTGGCCTCCCTTGGATAGGAAAGGGCTTTGGAGATTTTGGATCAGAGCCAGCTAATATCCAGGGCATTTGTTTTCCAGTCACAAAGCCCCTGTGTGAATCAGTCACTCAATTGAGACAGGTGTCCCCCTTCCTTGCTCCATGCAATCCCTTTTGGGCCAAGAGAGACTGCTCTGTGCCTCTACCCAAGAGAAAAGCCTATGTTCCTCCTGTCCATTAAATAATGTGGTTCCAACCTTTTCTCCTCCAGCAGGTCTAGTGATTTAAGTCTTTTGACTTCTACACTGTAGAAACACACAGAGATATATTGTCAGCTGCTGACAATGTCTCTTCCATGTTAGAGAAAGCCAAAGTTGTGCAGCTGGGTCTGTGGGTGGGCCTGGTCACTCAGGAAGGACTGACCAAAAACTGTCCAGAGGATGAACACTAAGTAGCTCTCAGAGAACCTGGGACTTGAGAGAAAATCCAGGAGACATCTCCTACAAGTCTTCCCTGGTTCATTATCCTTTTTTGACAACTGGACATTTACCTCTCATTTTGAGTGATTATGAGGGAATTTCTAAGATGTAAATCCAATCAGGTCATGTTTCTGCTTCAAGACACCTTAATGGGTCCCTAGTATACTCAAAGACATTGTCATTGCACCAAGCTCTGTGTTTTCATTTTTTAAAATTTTTCTATTGATATATGACATTTGTACATATTTGTGGGGTGCATGTGATACTTTTTTACATGCATAGAATGTGTAGTGATCAAGTCAGGGTATTTGGGGTAACCATCACCTAGAGTATGTGTCATTTATATGTGTTGAGAACATTTCAAACCCTCTCTTCTATTTCAAAATAGCACCAAACTTTCTGTATGCAATGGCCCCGCAAAGCTCTCCAACTTCCTTAGCTCTTCCTTCACCCTCACCTCCTATGGTTCCCAAACTAAGTAACGCCCTGCAGATTTTCATGCATGTTATTCTCTCTAACCACAATGCCTTTTGAGGCCTCTGCTTCTCTGTCAGTAGGATCCTCTTCCCCTTCTCCTTCATACTCATTGCTTGTCCTGTACTTGGTTGGCTAAGCTCTGCTCATTCTGCATATCTCAGGTTAGCAGTTACCCTCTCTGAAAAGCCTTCCCTAAGTGCTCCTCTCTCACTCATTGACAAAACTGGAAGATCCAATCATGCGCTACCATAACCACCTGTTCTGACATCTATTTTAGCACGTATCATACCATATTGTAATCGCTTACTTAATTTGCTCTCCCCATTAAACTGTAAGCTCTGTGAAACCAAAGACAAGGCTTGTGTTTTGTTTATCATTATATGCCTAGTTTGGTGTCAGACATATTGTAGGCATGCAATAAATATATGCTGAATTAATGAATGAGACCCCAGAGGGCATCTTGTTAAACCTTTAATGAACCTTGTCATTTCCTGTGGATTAAATACTTCTCTTGAAAACATGCCAAATCTGGAGGATTGGTGCAGGTTTTCACCAATAATTTATGCATACGCAGTAAAGAGTAGTAAACAGTGAGTTTTTAGTAAATTTTTCATGGACACTGAGTTTGGATAATACTTTAAAATATTGATGTGAAATATGGCAAAAACAAGTGAGAACGTGTTGTATTAGGTGTAGAGTCCTGTTTATGTGGTTTCTCAAAGAATACACATGAGCACGTTAGCCAGATTGGATTCCTTTGTGTTCATGATACAGAACGAAGGGCCTAAGGCATAGGAACGTTGGTAGAGATGTACCATAGGAATGTTGGTAGAGATAAACTTAGGTATATATATCCAGGAGGTCATGAGACTTAGCTAAGATAGCAGCAGCTACTCTTCTGTGTTTTTCCAAGAGGAAGTGTTCTGTGCTAAGCCTAGAAAATAATCCGGCCAAGTTAAGAACCAGGGGACAGACAAAAGGAGAATCTGCCTAGAGGAGGGCATATCTGAAGTTGATATAAGACAATAAGAATAGCTGGGAAACCAGAATTGTTCAGAAATATATTTCATAAATGTTGCCTTTTCACTCTGTGTAGCATCCTATGCTTTATGGAGCAGAGAGAGACTCCTAAAAGTCCTAGGTAAGGCCAAAGTTAGTTCATGGCCAGATCTTCATCAGTTTTAACAACAAGGATGATAGAAGGCACAATGTTCCCATGGAGATGGTTAGAGAACTAAAGACCTCATATGGGAAGGAATTCCTAACCATCAGACCAAGTGCTGACTTTGACTTCTGTTTAGTCAGGTTACAGAATTAGAGACAGAACTGATAGAGGATTTTATGTATGAACACAGTCACACAGACACACACACACACACATATATATATATATATATATATATATATATATATATATAGAGAGAGAGAGAGAGAGAGAGAGAGAGAGAGAGAGAGAGATGAGAAGGGATTTAGTAGGGAAGTTGGCTAACTCCACTGTGAAGGCTGATAAGTCCCAGGATAGGTTGTCTGCAAACCAGAGAACCAGGCAAGCCAGTACATAAGAACCAGAGAACCAGTGTGGCTTAGTCCAAGTCCAAAGGGCTCAGAAGTGGGAAGCTGGTAGCATAGCTTGGTCCAAGTCTGAAATCCTTAGAACCAAGGAAGCTGACAGTATAACTCTAAGATTTAAACTTTTCAACTTTAAGGCTGAAGGCCTGAGAGCCCAGGGGGCTACTGGTGCAAGTTCTGGAGTCCAAAGACCAGGGAAACTAGAGTTCTGACATCCAAAGGAAGGAGAAAAAGGGTGTTTTGGTTCTGAAGAAAAAAGCAAAATGTCACCCTTTCTTTGCCTTTTTGTTCCTTTGGGCCCCCAGCTGGTTGGATGTTGCCTGCCCACATGGAGGACAGATCTTTCCCATTCAGTCCACCAAGTCAAACATCGATCTTCTCCAGAAACACCCGCACAGACACATCTGGGGCAACCGAATTACTCCAATCAAATGCCAGGCCACGTGGGTTTCCCTTTCAGCAGAAAAGGGACAAGCTCGGTGCTTACCGAAGCATTGAGAATAACTGGTGCTTTACCAGTGATGTGGGTAACCCTAATCCAGTCAATTTGACACTCAAACTCAACCATCACAACTTCCAAGTTTAAATGTTCACCATGACTCAGTTTATTTCTCTCACTTGCTTCTGTTCCAGTACATGAGTTTTTCCTTCTCACATGGAGAGGAGTACAATTGGCAGAAATCTCCCCGTCCTTTGTTTTCTTAGGCATTCCTCATGGCCTCTTAACATAGCAGAAGTCAACAATAGTTCCTCATAAAAATAGTATGACCATTCTTTCTATTTTCTAGTGAAGTCTCAAAATGACTTCCACAAAACACCTGCTCTGTGAGGTGTTGATGAATGCTGAGCTAAAAAAAAAAAAAAAAATGGTTCCATCCCAAAAAAGTTTGTGAAATGGTGCATATCATAGCCCCCTCTTAGAGGATCACATTGCTTATCAGAATATTTAAGACCTTGAGGCGTCCTTTTGAAGACACTCCCGCATTTACTAAACCATAGAATCTCTTTCTTCTTTTTTTTTTTTAATCCATCTTTTTTTTTTTTTAATTGGGGGAAAACTACAAAGCATTTACAGTACAATGTTTACAGTCACACTTTGTAGTGAACTGATTTCCCAAAATATATTACCATTCAAGCTGACTTATCTTGTTACATTCAAAAATCTACTCTGTCAAAGTAGTCCATAGAGTACATACATAGTGCTCCAACTGTATCTACATACAACCAACACTCCATTTTAAGTGTACGATTAAATGATTTTCAGTGAATTTACCAAGGTGTACAGTTAATCACATGAATCAGTTTTTGAGGAATTCCTTTCCCCTATTGAGACCCCTAATTCCACTCCCCAACTACTTTTCAAGCATATCCCACCCCTCCACAGTGACCCC
>CAUYRT010028724.1:0-18645 GCA_963574885.1 Lepilemur ruficaudatus
CCTCAGCCTCCCGAGTAGCTGGGACTACAGGCATGCGCCACCATGCCCGGCTAATTTTTTACATATATTTTTAGTTGTCCAATTAATTTCTTTCTATTTATAGTAGAGACAGGGTCTCGCTCTTGCTCAGGCTGGTTTCGAACTCCTGACCTTGAGTGATCCGCCCGCCTCGGCCTCCCAAAGTGCTAGGATTACAGGCGTGAGCCACCGCGCCCGGCCCCTTTTTTAATTTATGGAAACATCCTAAGAATCTGATAAAAATTATGGAACGTCTTCCTGGAAAAAGGTACATGCCCATAGTTTTGAATACAACTAAATTTAAGACTGAATATAACTTTAGGAAATGTATAAAGATCATTCATGAACTCCAAGTTAAGAACTCTTGAACTAAAAAATTCTTGAAAGGATACATAAGAAATTGATAATTATGGTTGGGAAGGGAACAGGGAAGCAGAAGTTTTAGGGTGAGAGGGAAATAACTTTGTATCATATACCTTTTTGTGTTAATAAACTCATTGCCAGGTACATGGTTTGCTTTTTCAATTAAAAATAGGCTGGGTGCAGTGGCTCACACCTATAATCCTAGCACTTTGGGAGGGCAAGGCAAGAGGATCACTTGAGGCTGGGAGTTCAATACCAGCCGATGCAACATGGTAAGACCAATGCACACACATGTGTGAGCACAAACACACACAAAATGTAAAAATTAGCCAGGCATGTTGGTACGAGCCCACAGTCCTAGCTACTTGGGAAGCTAAGGCAGGAAGATCACCTGAGCCCAGGAAACTGAGGAGGCTATAGTGAGCTATAATCATGCCACTAGCTCTCTAGCCTGGACAGCAGAGCGAGACCCTATTTCAAAAACAAGAAAAAAAACCTGATATCAGACCCTTCCCTATCTTCATAAGGATTATGAAGCAGGCAAACACTGAACCTTATAAGAGAGAAAGCAGAAGGATATGCAAAAATAAATAGAAGGGAGAAAGTGGGAAGGTTGAAACATAATTTGCTTATTTTACAATCACTTGCAATCTGTTTTCACCCATGGACACAAAAAACAAACAGCTATTCAAAGTGATTTTACATTCCACTACATATGTCTAAATTTTACCAGGAACTATGGCTACAACTCACTTATGATGACTTTATAAGTACTCTCTGAGATAGAAATAGAGTTGGATTTTTCTTTGTCACTTAATTGATGAAGCTTCTATAAAGTTAGGTATTTCCTGTGTTATGAAGAACAGACAGAAAAGCAAATAATGGAGTCACATAAAACATTCAAGCTTACTTGCAAAATATGTGGTCACACTTTGTGGAAACAGGTTCTTTGATTAACTCCAGGCTAGATGGGTAAGAAAAGAAAGAGAAAATAAATGAAACTTATTTATTTAAAAATATTCTGGTTGCAGCCAGGCGTGGTGGCTCATGCCTGTAATCCTAGCACTCTGGGAGGCTGAGGCGGGAAAATCGCTCGAGGTTAGGAGTTCAAAACCAGCCTGAGCAAGAGGGAGACCCCGTCTCTACTAAAAAATAGAAAGAAATTAATTGGCCAACTAAAAACATATAGAAAAAATTAGCCGGGCATGGTGGTGCATGCCTGTAGTCCCAGCTACTCAGGAGACTGAAGCAGAAGGATTGCTTGAGCCCAGGAGTTTGAGGTTGCTGTGAGCTAGGCTGATGCCACAGCACTCTACTCAGGGCAACAGATTGAGACTGTCTAAAAAAGAAAAAAAAAAAATTCTGGTTGTGCAAGGTGGCTCACATGTGTAATCCTAGCACTTTGGGAGGCCAAGGCAGGAGGATTGCTTGAGCCCAGGAGTTGAAGAGCAGCCTGAGCAAGGGCAAGACCTTCTCTCTACAAAAAAAAAAAAAAAAAAAAAAAACAGAAAAATTAGCTAGGCATGGTGGTATGCACCTGCAGTCCCAGCTACTTAGGAGGCTGATATAGGTGAATCACTTGAGCCCACGAGTTTGAGGTTACGTTGAGCTATGATGACCCCACTGCACAGAGACCCTGTCTCAATCAATAAATTCTTAGTAAAAACAGTTCAACTTTAAGCTGCTATAACTGAGTCAAGGTAAGGCTTTAAGTTCATTTAATAAACATTATTAAATATCTGCTGTGCTATGAGGTAAGAATACAGCTAAGAAGATGATCCTTACCTTCAATGAGATTTCAGACATCAAAACAATTATACTGATCTCTTCAATACTCTATATTTAATCTTCAGTGTTTAAAAGATTAGCTGACAATACTTCATTTGTTTTCAATGATATATATACCCAGGGAATGATATATATTTACAAGGAATATATATGTATACATATATTTCTTTTGTCTTATTTTTTTTTTGAGACAGAGTCTCGTTCTGTTGCTCAGCTTAGAGTGCCATGGTGTCAGTCAGCCTTGCTCACAGCAACCTCAAATTCCTGGCTTTAAGCGACCCTCCTGCCTCAGCCTCCAGAGTAGCTGGGACTACAGGTGTGCATCACTACGCCCAGCTACTTTTTTTTTTTTTTTGAGACACAGTCTGGCTCTGTTACCCAGCCTAGAGTGCCATGGCATCAGCCTTGCTCACAGCAACCTCAAACTCCTGGGCTCAAGCAATCCTTCTGCCTTAGCCTCCCGAATAGCTGGGACTACAGGCATGCGCCACCATGCCCGGCTAATTTTTCTATATATTTTTAGTTGTCCAATTAATTTGTTTCTATTTTTAGTAGACACAGGGTCTCACTCTTGCTCAGGTTGGTTTCGACCTCCTGACCTTGAGCGATCCTCCCACCTCTGCCTCCCAGAGTGGTAGGATTACAGGAGTGAGCCATGGTGCCCGGCCAATTTTTTCTGTTTTTTCTCTTTTTTTGAGACAGAGTCTCACTCCGTTGCCCGGACTAGAGTGCAGTGACGTCAGCCTAGCTCACAGCAACCTCAAACTCTGGGGCTCAAGCGATCCTTCTGCCTCAGCCTCCTGAGTAGCTGGGACTACAGGCATGCACCACCATGCCCGGCTAATTTTTTCTATATATTTTTAGTTGGCCAATTAATTTCTTTCTATTTTCAGTAGAGACGGGGGTCTCACTCTTGCTCAGGCTAGTCTCGAACTCCTGACCTTGAACGATCCTCCCTCCTCGGCCTCCTAGAGTGCTACGATTACAGGCGTGAACCACCGCGCCCAGCCTTTTTTTCAATCAAGAATAAGTGTTGGATTTTGTCAAATGCTTTTTCTGCATCTATTGAGATGATCATATGGTTTTTGTCTTTTAGTATCTTCATGTGGTGAATTACATTGATTGATTCAAATGTTCAACCAACCTTACATTCTTGGGATAAACTCTACTTAGTTGCGATGTATTATACTTTTTTAAATAAATGGATTACATTTTTAAAAAATTATTTTTTAATTGTGGTCAAATGTATATAACAAGATTTACAGTTTAACAATTTAAGTGGCAATAAGTGCATTCACGTTGTTGTGTTACCACCATCCATCTCCAGAACGTTTTTCCTTTGCAAAACTGAAACTCTGTCCCCGTTAAACAGTATCTGCACAATCCCCACCATTTTCCACTTCCTGGCAACCACCATTCTGCTTTCTATCTGTATGAATTTCACTACTCTATGTATCTTGTATGAGTGGATTCATACAATATTTGTCCTTTTGTGTCTGGCTTATTTCACGTAGCATAATGTCATCAAGGTTCATCCATGTTATGGCATGTGCCAGAATTTCCTTTCCTTTTAAGGTTGATTGATATTCTGTTTTTTGTGTGTGTGTGTGTATTCATCTATTCATTTTTTTTTTTGAGACAGAGTCTCACTCTGTTCCCCCGGCTAGAGTGCCATGGCGTCAGCCTAGCTCACAGCAACCTCAAATTCCCAGGCTCAATCGATCCTCCTGCTTCAGCCACCCAAGTAGCTGGGACTACAGGCATGCGCCACCATGCCCAGCTAATTTTTTCTATATATTTTTAGTTGTCCAATTAATTTCTTTCTATTTTTAGTAGAGACGGGGTCTCACTCTTACTCAGGCTGGTTTCGAACTCCTGAGCTTGAGCGATCCACCCCCTCGGCCTCCCAAAGTGCTAGGATTACTACGGGCGTGAGCCATCACACCCGGCCGTCATGTATTCATTGATTTAAATGTGTTACTTCTACCTTTTTGCGATTGCAAATAATGCTACTATGTGTATTATCCTTTTTATATATTGTTGAACCTGATTGGCTAAAATTCTGTTAAGAATTTTTACTGCTATATTCATAAGGGGTATTGGTCTGTATATATTTTTTTCTTGTAATGCCTTTATCATTTTTGGTATTAGATTAATGCTGTCCTGAGAGAATGAGTTTGAAAGTTTTTCCTCCTGTTCAAATTTCTGAAAATGTCGAATTCTTGTGTAGAGTTGGTATTATTTTTTCCTTAAATGTTTGGTAGACATTGTCAGTAAAGCCATTCGGAATCTGGAGTTGTCTTTGTGGGATGGCTTTTAACTACAGATTCAATCTCTTTAATAGATAGAGGGCTATTCAGGTTATTTATATTTTTTGAATGAACTTTAGTAGTTTGTATCTTTCAATTTGTGCTCTTCATCTAAGTTAGAATTATTGAACTACTGCCCATGAGCTAAATCTGGTTTGATGCCTGTTTCTGGTTAATAAAGTTTTATTGTAACACAGCCATACCCATTTGTTTATGTATTGTCTATAGCTATTTTTGTGCTACAGTGGCAGAGGTGAATAGTTGCAAATAAAATGAAATGGCCTACAGGGCCTAAAATATTTATTGACTGGCCTTTTGCAGAAAGTTTGTCAATCTCTGACCTAAGTTTTCGACTTTATTGGCATAAAGTCAATATTTCTTTATTCTTTGTGATAGCTGTAGAATCTGAGGTGATATCACTTTTCTCCCATCCAAGTGCTAACCAGGCCCAACCCTGCTTAGCTTCCAGGATCAGACGAGATGGGGCGTGTTCAGGGTGGTATGGCCGTAGACAATATCGCTTTTCTCATTTCTGATATTTGTCATTTTTATTTCATTATTTCTGCTTTGATCTTCATTATTTCCTTTCTTCTGCTTACATTAGTTTCGTTTGCTCTTCCTTTTCTAGTTTCTTAAGGTGGAAGCTGAGGTCACTGGTTTGAGAACTTTCTTCTTTTCTAATATAGGTGTTTAGTGATGTAGATTTCTAAGTACTGCATTAGTAGCATCCCAAAAATTTTGATATGTTGTATTTTCACAGGGAATGGGATTAGGGAAGTTATCAAAGGTACTAGTGATCTCTTTCTTACATTAGATGGAAGGTACAGGGTACATTAGTTTTTTTGTACATTAATTCTTTATACCTTATACATATCAATATTCTTTTTGAGTATATTCTGTATTTAACAAGGAACTTTAAAACAAGTGTGATTGAGAGGTAAGGATGAAATCACCTGAGGATAAACAACTCTGAGCAGTTATGTTGTAAAGTGAAGCAGAGAAAGGGAGTAGTAATTAAAAAATGATGAGAGATAAAAAGAGAGATTGTTGTTGTATTGTTTTGTTTTAAAGATGGGTGATTCTAAAGCAGGGTTACTGATTCAAGTAAGAGTCATAAGCTTTATAAAACCAAGCAGATGTAGAAGCCATATCCTGATGTGAAAATTGATGCGTTTAACCAAAGCTCTTGCCTTAGAATGATAAGACCACCTAAATTTTTGATCAGGTAGCAGTTTGGGTTCTGTTCCAGTGTAGAAAACGAATACTTCATTGAGTCCCAAGAATTCCTTATCAAAAATTGTGGCCATATTATCTTGGCCTAAAAATTTTTCAGATCAGATATCACAGTCAGTTACCTGCCACTATAAATTATGAGTAACTAACTTTTATAATAAATGTAATCATAGAAGAGTAAGATGAAGGTGAAAGAAATGTCTACTCTAATTTGCCAGAGGATAAATAGTGAAATAAGCTATTTGTAGCCAGTTATCTGTACCATGCTTAATTATTTAATGGCATATAACTTCATGAGACAACTGAGTAATTACTGAGCTGTGCAATTTATTTGATTTCTGTATATATTTAAATACATTTTAGAGGTAGGCAAGATAATAGAACAGACTTCAATAGCTAATTGCTTTTTCCCCTGTTTTTTCTGTATGGCATGTTGTGCCAATCATTTCTTTTCCTCCCATAGGTTGTGTGGTTCCAGGGGCTGGTGCAGCTGAAGTGGCAATAGCTGAAGCTCTTGTGGTATACAAGCACAGTGTAAAAGGAAGGGCTCGTCTTGGAATCCAGGCTTTCGCTGATGCCTTACTCATTATTCCCAAGGTACAACTACCCTAACAACCAAATAACGACTGGTTAGGCATTAAGTTGTTTAATTACAAATTGCTTATATTATCTAATAGTTAGCAGAGTAGAAAGACAGGTATTTATTTGTGTTTCCTCACACAGTTTTCTCTTAGATGTTTTACAACTAAAGCAGGGAAACTTTTGGGATAACAGCCCAGAATCATTGCAGGAGCTTCATGAAATAGCCAAATTATCTCCTTGTTTCCTTCTCTGAGCTCCAAAAGTTTCATTCAGAAATGGTTCATGATTAACTAATCATAATGAAAAGTTTAGAACTTAAAATGTAATTAGATGTTAGGGTAGATATTTTGTTGGTGGTAACCAAAGTGTAATCATTTTGAATTGTGGAAAGTGAGGTCTTGAGGCTGTTTAGCATTCCCAAATACCAGCTTGCATTTGTTATTGTCATTACAATTCCTAGAAAAGGAGAAAAACCGGATTTTTTCTGTATGGTGACCTAAGAACAGAGAACTACCATTCCTTTCTCTTTACCTTAATTTTGTCGTGAACCACTTAGAAACATGGAAAAACTACTTCTGATATGCTATTACCATGAGTTAAAACATTCTAACAATACTGACAAAGTCTCTTTGATAACTGCTATTAGAATTATTTGTAATTTGTGGCATCTTTGTGAATTGGATTTCTATTTTTTCTTTCCTCAAAGCAACAAAGTTAGTAAGCAATGACCCTGTCCTTGACAGAAATTGGTAACCCGGTATACCCTGGTGGTACCTTTTACCTCATCAGCTGGTGATTTGGGACCGCTTGGAAATGAGCCTGGTTGGAAATGCAGGTATCTCTATCCCTGCTACCACAGGCCATGACTCTCCTTGTGCAGATGAGAGGTACAAAGGTGCTGCGTGTACACTGGTTTCCTTTAGCAAGCGCGTAGGAAAAACTGGAGGGTGTGTGACTAGAGGCGCGAGACTATTCTGTTTCCTTCCACGTTAAAAAAAAAAAGCTTTTGTAAAGAGGGAAACTAATGTAGCGGAGTGGAGGTGGGAGAACTCTCATTTCCTCGGAATTTCTTGTAATGTGCATAGGTGACATGCTTAAGTAAACATAAAAACCACTAGATAGACAAAATAATAATTTGATTTAGATGAAGAATGGAATTCTTCAAAAGGAGATGTTTACTGTATTATTGATATGTTTTCACAAGACTAATAATTATGTTTGGTATTCAAACATTTATGTTAAGGTATTCCACACATATATTTATTATTATTTTTATTCATAAAGGTTCTTGCTCAGAATTCTGGTTGTGACCCTCAGGAAACACTAGTAAAAGTTCAGGCTGCACATTTAGACTCAAAACAACTTGTTGGCATAGATTTGAATACAGGTAAGAAAGTGAAGAAAAATCAGCTGCTTAATAAAGAAAGAGGTTATTCTTCAGTTATCCAGATCTTATATAAAGGGGTGGAGGTTTGGGTGACTTTAATATTCAAATATTGGGTGCTTTTACTTTACTTTTGAGCTTCTGAAAAGAAAATATTCATTCACTTAAGAAATAGTTATTGAAATGCTTATTTTCCTCTTGGGATTCACACAGAAGGAAACAGACAAAAATATCTTTGCGAGCTTATGTTGTAGTGGGGGAAGACAGGCAGTAAATAATTAATAAATAAGTTCCCTTAGCATTTTAGAAAGCAATAAATTCATTTAAAAAAGAGCAGTGTAAGGATGATTCTGATGCTAGTACCGGAGGGTGGGGAGAGGGTTGCAACTTAAAGAGGTTGGCCAGGGTAGGCCCCACTGAGAGGATGTTTATTGAAAACAGTCAAAGGAAGTAAGGAAGTTAGTCATACGGGGAACTGGGGATAAGTGTTCTAGGGAGAGGAAACAGCCAGTGGAAAAGCCAGTGTCTGATGTTTCTGAGGAAGAAACAAGAGAGGTGACTGAAGGTCGGATTATGCAGGGCCATGTGGGCCAGTCTGAGGACTTTGGCTTTTACTGTAGTGGAATAGGAAGCAATTTTGAGCAGAGGTTATCACATGATCTAATTATGTTTAAAAGGATCACTCTGGCTACTCTCTACTCTGGAGATGAGTCAGCTGAACAACTAGAAGGTTAGAATTGCCATCAACTGTGTGGGAGAAGACTGGGTAGAGCAGGTTGGGGTGAGGGAACACTAGCATTCAGTTTTGACAAGGTCAAGGTTGCAGTGTCTGCAGTCTTTCAAGTAAGATGGTCACTTGGACATATGGTCTGGAGCTCAAGGAAGAGGTCTGGGTTGGAGATGAAAATTGAGAATCATCAGGTGTAAATGGTTTAAATCCAGAAGACTGGATGAAATCACCTAGGGAGTAGGTGTAGAGAGAAAAGGGAAGAATCTGGAACTGAACCTTTCGGTACTCCAACAGTGAGAGCTCAGGGCGGAAGAGGAGGAGCCAGCAAAGTAATCAGAAAAGGAGCCACTAGTGCAAAAGGAAGAAAACCAGGGGAATGTGATGTCCTGGAAGACAAGTGACATCAGAGTGGGGCAGGTGTGATCAACGGTGTTAAGTGCTGATAGATTAGGCCTGAGCATCAACCATTGATTTAACACCGCGGAGGTCATTGATGACCTTGACAAAAGTAGCTTTGGTGATGTATTAAATATTGTTAGAATATACCAATCAATATTAATAGATTGGAGTATTAAAATTGTTTTTTTTACTATGCAGGTGAGCCAATGGTGGCAGCAGATGCAGGAGTTTGGGATAATTATTGTGTTAAAAAACAACTTCTTCACTCTTGGTAAGTTTCTATTAATATAAAGAGAAAGACGTTTAGAGGTATAATTAATAACATTAAAATTTTTCTATTACTTTTTTCACCCTACAGTGGAAAAATTGTCAAGTGTGTGGAAAGGTGTAGTATTCAGTTATTAAGACTACTGTCTGTGATTTCACAGACTCTTTATATTTTAGTTCTAGCAGTGTAAGTTATAGGAAAGGTTAATCTTACTGTTTATTTGAGGAAGAAGGGGAAGAGGAAACTTTACTGAAATAGTAGCGCATGCATAGTGGGGAAAATCAAATGATATGCTACAAATAAGCTGAGTTCTGCTGGAATATAAATCAGACTTCCACCTTGTCAGCAAAAGAGTTGGAATTATAATACAAGGGGTGATGTTTGTATTTATAAAAGCTTTGTCTCATAAAATCTCACACTACCATCACTGCAGAACAAAGTACCCTTCTTAGCTGAAGATTGCTGGGGGAAAAAGATAAGGGTGGCTTAGTAGACTTTACTCACCCTCTCATCTTTCTCCTTAGCACAGTGATTGCCACCAACATTCTCCTGGTTGATGAAATTATGCGAGCTGGGATGTCTTCTCTCAAAGGGTGATTGAATTCAAAATCAACTCTCCTGCAAGGCGAAATTTAGTACACTTTACATCCGACTACTATTGTATAATCTGAGCCATTCTTAATTTTTACATAATAAATGCAATATTTATGTCTTTTGGTCTTAACAGCTTCAAAAATATTTCACCAAGATATAAAGTACACAAGAAATATTTTCACAGTGAAGGAATAATAGTGGAAATATTTTCCCTAAGAGCCCCAACTCCTCATCCTTTACTGTATGGTATTGCAGGTTTTATAAAAATAGAATCTACTGTGATTCTTAGACCTTTTGGGCAACAGTTAATTAACACAATATGGAGCACATGTTTTAGAGCACCCAAGTCTATTTCTAATTTATCAGAGGGCATAAATGTAGCAGGACAAAATGTTTTCTTTTTCTTTACTATGAGAAATTGGTTTGAGGACAAAATATTTTATTCTGTCTCAGAATTCCTTCAGTAATTTCTTACCACCATTCTTTCCTCTTGTAGATATGGCACGACTTTGTGAGTATAGCTTTGGGTTTCATTGTTTATAATATCTGACCCAGTTTATTTTGCATATAGTTTATTATATTTTACCTGGCTCTTTTGTATGTATGATGGATAATTTATGCTATTGTGCTAGCTCTGGTAGCTCTTTAATAACTAGATGGTGAGATAAAACAGGTCTTATCTGGAAAGGTGGGAATTGTTGACACCAACACTGGGAAATAATTGTTTTTGGCTTTGAGTGTAGCTTTTCTGTATAGGTATTATAGCAGTACCTTTCTTGTCCAAAACTCTAGAATTAATCTACTGTGCTTTTTATTATTATTAGGCTCCCTGTGGTTAACTTAATTCCATGGGTGCTAGTTGATAAGAAGTTAAAATATGGCAGGTTCATTAATGGAACTTTGGCCTATTTGCACGTATAGGAAAAGGTTACTTTAACCATTTAATGCCTTAATTTAGAACCTATAATTTCATAGCCTGTTTTTTTCCACTTAATATGCTCTCAACATCTTTCCAAATCAGTGATTACACTTCTGAACTATCGTTTATTTATGGTTATATGACATTTCATTGCATGGCTGTATGGCTATACTGCAACTTATTTGATTAATTTTGTTTTCAATTATTTTGCCATTATAAACAAAGATCTCCTTTTTAAGCTTCTGTCCCTATTCTACAGATAGCAAATGGGCATACTATGCATATTGCCAGACCTCTTCCATGTAACATGCTTAAATTATGAAATATTAAAAACATACCAGAAGGACAAAAAATAATATAATAAACACTTTTGTATCTTCTATGTACCTTTGACAAATAGTAAAATTTTTCCATGTTTGCTTCAGATTTTCTTTAAAGAAATACAAAAGTACAGGCCGGGCGCAGTGGCTCACGCCGTAATTCTAGCACTCTGGGAGGCCGAGGCAGGAGGATCGCTCAAGGTCAGGAGTTCGAGACCAGCCTGAACAAGAGCGAGACCCCGTCTCTACTAAAAATAGAAATTATCTGGACAGCTAAAAATATATAGAAAAAATTAGCTGGGCATGGTGGCACATGCCTATAGTCTCAGCTACTCGGGAGGCTGAGGCAGAAGGATTGCTTGAGCCCAGGAGTTTGAGGTTGTTGTGAGCTAGGCTGACGCCACGGCATTGTAGCCTGGGCAACAGAGTGAGACTCTGTCTCAAAAAAATAAAAAAATAAAGTATTCCAGTATATTTGTATACTACAGTGTATTTATCCATTGATAGACCTTTTGGTTATTTCTAATTCTACATCATTTTAAACACCACAGCAATGACTTCCATTGTACATATCTCTTTGGGCTTATATGTGAGAGTGTTTCTAGGGATTATAACCTAAAAATGGAACTGCTGGGGTTTGGGGCTCCTCATCTTTATATTTACCAAGTAATTATACCAGTTCGTATTCTTCCCTGAAATGTATATAGCTCTCATGTCTTTACAACCTTGTCAAGTATTGGTATTTTTAAGCTTAATTTTTGCCAATCTGAAGGATATAAAATTCCATCTCATCTTAATAGCAATTGCCTTGATTGTTGATGAAATTGAGCACATTTTCATAAATCTATTTGCCATTGCCAGTTCTATGAAATTGCCTGTTCTATTGTTGCCTGTGTTTTTTTTGCATGAGATTTTTTTTTTTGCCTTCTATTTGGTGTGAGATATAAAAATGTAGATATAGATATATGTGTCTCATATATGTGAGAGATTCTCCCCAACTTCACAAATTCTTCCCTACTTCAGTAATGAAGATATTTTTCTATATTTTATGAGTTTTCAAATTTTGTTTTGCACATTTAGGCTTAAAAAATTTTTTTCGATGGAGTCTCACTCTGTTGCCCAGGCTGGAGTAGAGTGGCCTAATCATAGCTCACTGTAACCTCAAACTTCTGAGCTCAAGTGATCCTCCCACCTCGGCCTCCCAAGTAGCTAGGACTACAGGTGCATGCCACCACGCACAGCTAAGTTTTTAAAAATTTTTTTTGTAGAGACAGGGTCTTGTATGTTGCCCAGGCTGGTCTCAAACTTCTAGCCTCAAGCGATTCTCCCACTTTGCTTTATAAGCATGAGCCACCATGCCCAGCCAAACAAAGGAGAAAGTCCTTATGACCTTGGGTTAGACCAGGATTTATTTATTTATTTATTTTTATTTTGTTGAGACAGAGTCTCACTCTGTTGCCCAGGCTAGAGTGCCATGGCATCAGCCTAGCTCACAGCGACCTCAAACTCCTGGGCTCAAGCGATCCTCCTGCCTCAGCCTCCAGAGTAGCTGGGACTATAGGCATGCGCCACCATACCCGGCTAATTTTTTCTATATATATTTTTAGTTAGCCAATTAATTTCTTTCTATTATTAGTAGAGACGGGGTCTCGCTCTTGCTCAGGCTGGTTTTGAACTCCTGACCTTGAGCGATCCTCCCGCCTTGGCCTCCCAGAGTGCTAGGATTACAGGCGTGAGGCACCGCGCCAGGCCTTTTTTTTTTTTTTTTAAAGAGTGGGGTATTACTATGTTTCCCAGGATGTTCTCAAACTCCTGGCCTCAAGCAATACTCCTCCCTCAGCCTCCCAGTGTGATGGGGTTATGGGCGTGAACCACCACACCCGGCCAGGCCTTTAATTCATCTGAAATTTACTTCTGTGTATGGTGTGTGTTATGGATCTAATTTTTTTCCCTATTGCTAACCAAGAATTCTCACACCCACTGATTTGTGATATCACCTCTATTGTATACCAAGGTCTATTACATTCCATTAGATCAAATTTTCTTTGTTTCTGGTTTAAGTATTTTGTTCCTTTGTTCTGGCAGGTTTTCATTGCATCCATGCCACATTGTTTTGATTCTAAAACCTGTATAAAAAGTCTTAATACCTGGTGGGGTGACCGATCCTATCCCTCCCTTTTCATTTTCTTCAAAATTGTTTTGGCTATTCCTAGATATGATGTTTTTTCCTCTTCTAAATGAATTTTATGACCTGCTTGTGGAGCTATGTGTTTTGAGTAGAGTTGAAATGATTTTATAGATTATTTCAGGTAGGATTGATATAAATATTTCGTATCACTTCATTTACATCTCTCTAAGTGCTTCAGTTTTTTATTCGTAAATGTTTTGTTCTCAGTAAAATATTAAAATGTTCCCTATAAAAATGCATTACATTTTTGGTTGGATTTATTCCTATGTATCTTGTTTTAGAAGATTTTGTGAATAGGACCTTTATAAAAGTTATATTTTTAATTATTTGTTTCTGCATTATAGTCCCTCTATAAAGTTTTCTATATTGGCTTTTGTATTCCACAGACTTGCTGAATTCTCTTATTAGTGCAATAGTTTATCTGTAGATTATTTTGAAATATCTGGGTTGATAATCAATTTTCCTAAGAATAATAACAATTTAGTTGTTTTTTCTTTTCTACTCCTTTGTACTACTGCCTGTATTATTTTCCTATTTTATTGATCTGGATATATGACCTTTGCTATATTATTATATAGATATAGAAGCAATGATGGCAATCACCTTTTTCTTGTTCCTGCCTTTAAAGGGGATATTTCTAGCATTTTACTATTTTTTTTCTTTTTTGCTGTGAAATGTTTCTGTTACTTTCTGTTTCTGTTTTACTAAGAGACTTTTAAAAAAATTATGATTGTTGAATTTTTTTTTTTTTTTTTTTTTTTTTGAGACACAGTCTTGCTCTGTCATCTGGGCTAGAGTGCTGTGGCGTCATCATAGCTCACTGCAGCCTCAGACTCCTGGGCTCAAGCAATCCTCCTGTTTGAGCTTCCCGAGTAGCTGGGATTACAGGCACGCACCAGCATGCCCAGCTAATTTTTCCATTTTTTGAAGTCAGGTACTGTGATGTTTCCAGGTTCGTTCTTTTTGCTCAGGATTGCTTTGACTATTTGAGGTCTTTTGTAGTTCTGTATAAATTTTAGGATTTTTTTTTTCTATTTCTGTGAAGAATGTCGTTGGTATTTTGATAGGGATTGCATTGACTCTGTAAATTGCTTTGGGTAGTATTGTAATTCTAACAGTATTAATTCTTGCTTTTGCAAGTCTTTAGGTTTTTCTAAGATCATGTTATCTGTGAACAAGGTTAATTTGAATTCTTCCTTTCCAATCTGGATGCCCTTTATTTCTTTCTCTTGCCTAATTTCTCAGGCCAGGACTTTTAATACTATGTTGAATAAAAATGGTGAAATTGGGCATCTTTGTCTTGTTTCAGATCTTAGAGGAAAGACCTCAATTTTTCTCCATTCAGTACAATGTTAGCTGTGGGTTTGTAATATATTGCCTTTGTTATTTTGAGGTATGTTCCTTCTATACCCAGTTTGATGAGGGTTTTTGTGATAAAGGGATGTTGAATTTTATCAAATGCTTTTCCAGCATCTATTGAAATAATCATATGTTTTTTGTTCTTGGTCTGTTAATGTGATGTATCAATGTTTATTGATTTGCTTATGTTGAACCGTCCTTCATCCCTGGAACAAATCCCACTTGATCGTAGTGAATGATCTTTTTAATGCCTTGTTGAATTAGGTTTTGCTAGTATTTTGCTGAGAATTTTTGCATCTATGTTCATCAGTGTTATTGGCTTGTAGTTTTTTTTGTTGTGTTCTTGTCTTGTTTTGGAATGAGGGTAATGGCCTCATAGCATGAGTTTGGAAGTATTCCCTCCTCTTCCGTTTTTTTGAAGAGTTTGAACAGAATTGATATTAGTTCTTTAAATGTTTGATAGAATTCAACAGCAAAGCCATCAGGTCCTGAGCTTTTCTTTGATGGGAGACTTTTTTATCACAACTCTCAACATCAGCAACACATTTGGCCCAGGAACTGCTAACGAACGTACAGCGCAGTGGTGGTTCAAGAAGTTTTGCAAAGGAGACGAGAGGCTTGAAGATGAGGAGCGCAGTGGCCGGCCATCAGAAGTTGACAATGACCAACTGAGAGCAATCATCGAAGCTGATCCTCTTACAACTACACAAGAAGTTGCCAAAGAACTCACGGTCCACCATTCTGTGGTCATTCGGCATTTGAAGCAAATTGGAAAGGTGAAAAAGCTCAATAAATGGGTGCCTCATGAGCTGACCGAAAATCAAATCGTTGTTTTGAAGTGTTGTCGTCTCTTCTTATACGCAAAAACAATGAACCGTTTTTCGATCAAATTGTGACGTGTGACTCTAAATGGATTTTATGTGACAACCACAGGTCAGTGGTTGGATCAAGAAGAAGCTCTAAAGCACTTCCCAAAGCCAACTTTGTACCAAAAAAAGGTCATGGTCGCTGTTTAGTGGTCTGCTACTGGTCTGATCCACTACGGCTTTCTGAATCCTGGCGAAACCACTACATCTGAGAAGTCTGCTCAGCACATCAATGACATGCACTGAAAACTGCGACGCCTGCAGCCGGCATTGGTCAATAGAAAGGGCCCAGTTTTCCTCCACGACAATGCCTGACCGCAGGTAGCACAACCAGTGCTTTGAAAGTCGAACAAATTGGGCTACAAAGTTTTGCCTCATCCACCACATTCACCTGACCTCTTGCCAACCAGCTGCCACTTCTTCAAGCATCTCGCCAACTTTTTGCAGGGAAATCGCTTCCACAAACCAGCAGGATGCAGAAAATGCTTTCTAAGAATTCCTCAAATCCCAAAGCACGGATTTTTACACTACAGGAATAAGCAAACTTATTTCTTGTTGGCAAAAATGTGTTGATTGTAATGGTTCCTATTTTGCTTAATAAAGATGTGTTTGAACCTAGTTATAATGATTTAAAATTCACGGCCCAAAACCACAGTTACTTTTGTACCAACCTGGTATTTGCTTAGAAGTTCTTTACCACTAGTTCACTGCCTACTTTTTGGCTCTAGGTGGTGCTTTAAGCCCAGGTTCATCTCAACTTTAGTAAGTGATCAGAGTGCTGCCTTTCCAGAGGGAAGGTTTCAAAGGGGATATCCCAACAGTGTGGAAAAGCTGGCTAGGGGTTCATTTCCAGGGGACCTGTGGGACAAACTTCCTACGGTGCGGTGCTGCTGAACAGCCACTCTGATTTGGCATCTCCTTTGGCCAAGTTACAGAGCTAAGTCTCCAGGGCTGGGGATGGTAGTCCTGCCTCTTCCGTTTGTCTCTGCCTGTCCTCGGGGATATCCCTCCCTTCAGGGACTTGTGATGCTTCCTGTGGTTGAGGTAGTGACAGGTCTCCTGCCAGGGAACCCAGGATGGTGGGAAGCTGGTTGTACACCTTGATCTTACTTTTTCCAGTATTGAACAGTGAGTTTGGGGAAAATTTTCCATGCACTTGGTGCTGGGCAGAACGTGGGAAAGGGCACAGTGGATGTGGAAGTCTGATTCTCTTACCATCTGCTGAGAGTTTTTTTCACTTCTCTTTGGCCCTAGGAATTGTCTCATCTTTATATTTGAGAACTGGGATATTTTGGCACTGCATGTTTATTTTTGGTTTTCTGTGGGGAAGAGTGAAGCCAGCTTGCTTCTACACCAACATTTTGGAACTGGAAGTCAAATTTTTAATGTTAAACTATTCTTGCATTCCTGAGATAAACCGGATTTGATTATGAGTGCCATTTTCATTGATTCTGAGATGCATATTTTTTGCATTTTAACATTTCTGTAATTAGAATATGTTTTACAGTCAATGGCATCTTCTAATTCGTCTTGCTTGAACTTGGTCACCTGTAATCCCTTAAGGGTTTTAGGCAACTGTGTAAGGACCATTTGAGGAAGGAATGTGAATCTTGGTTGGTATCTAAAAACTTTTAGTTGTCATCTTTGGTAAGTTAAAAGAAAACTTTAGCATCAAAACTTTCAGAATGTGTGCCAGTGGGTTAGAAGAAAATAACAAAGATAATAGTAGAGACTCTTATAAAATGTCACATTACTACCTCTTGATAGCAAGTATGAATATCAAAGACTCTGAGTTGAAAAGTGATTTAGAAGAGTTGGACTCTGAATTTGAAGTTTTAAGAGTATCTTATTTATTTTGCTTATGTTTTCCTTGTTATGAATGCATAAGAATGATATATGATAAAAATCTGTCTAAAAAAGTCTGAAAAGCTCCTAAGGTAAGTATAAAATAAGATGTATATGTGATAAGAAAGCATTATGTCATGGTTGAAGTGACAGCACTTTTCTTTCTTAACATATAGAGTAATGGTTCATCTTATAATCAGCGACATTTTAGATTTGATGAAATGTGATATTAACTTTTTATACATTGCTGGACTCAATGCTAATATTAATTTAGGTTTTTACATGTGTTCATAAGCAGTATTGGCCTATAATTTTAATTGTTCTATTATCCTTGTCTAATTTAGGTATCAATGACATATTAGCCTCGTAAAATGAGTTGGGGAATTATCCCTCTTTTTTGTTTCTCTGGAACAGTTTGAGCCAGTAAGATGGAAGGTTATCTGTTTCTTGACAGCTTGGTCTGGGCCTAGTAGTTTTTTAAATGGGAGAGAGATGGATATTTGACTACTGATTCAATTTTCTTCATTGTTTTAGGTCTGAGGTTTTCTGTTTCCCTTTGAGTCTGTTTTGATAATTTATGTTTTTGTAGAAATCCTATATAAAATGATGCTTTTGCCCTTAAAGTCTTGTCTTGTTTATATTACTATAGTGATGTCAGCTCTATTTTGGTGCAGGGGGTGGGAAAGGGATACTATTTTTCTAGTATATCTTTTCCCATCCTTTTACTTTCTTTGTTTTTAGGTTTTACACGTGTCTCTAAAAACAGCCTATAGCTAGATTTTATAATATTAAAAAATCCATTTGGACAATGTCTTTTAACTGGTGAGTTTAGTTAATTTTTTTATGATTAGTGATATATTGAATTTATTAAATATTTCTACCATAATAATAATTTTGATATTGTTTACCCTTGCCTTGTTTTTTAATGCTTTTTCTCCTTTTATTGCCTTCTATTTGCTCAATTCATTTTTTTATTTTTTTATTTTTCATTTTTTTATTTTTTATTTTTGTTTTGAGACAGAGTCTCACTCTGTTGCCCGGGCTAGAGTGAGTGCCGTGGCGTCAGCTTAGCTCACAGCAACCTCAAACTCCTGGGCTCAAGCGATCCTCCTGCCTCAGCCTCCCAAGTAGCTGGGACTACAGGCATGCGCCACGATGCCCGGCTAATTTTTCTATATATTTTTAGTTGTCCAATTAATTTCTTTCTATTTTTAGTAGAGACAGGGTCTCGCTCTTGCTCAGGCTGGTTTCGAACTCCTGACCTTGAGCGATCCGCCCGCCTCAGCCTTCCAGAGTGCTAGGATTACAGGCGTGAGCCACCGCGCCCAGCTGTTTTTTTAAAAAATAATTTTATTATCTAGCTTATGGCGCTAGTTTTCAGTCATGCTGTCATAGTACATTCTAGCAGGGGTAGGAGACAGGGAGGAAATAGATAATTAGCCAATAGCATGGTTGGCAAGTGGTTATAAATGTTTAAAGA
>CAUYRT010028725.1:0-61943 GCA_963574885.1 Lepilemur ruficaudatus
AACGTGTGTGAATATTTCTGAACCTTAGGATGGAAAGATGATGGAAATGCACACAAAACTCCAAATACATAAAGAAAAAGGCCGGGCGTGATGGCACATGCCTGTAGTCCCAGGTACTCGGGAGGCTGAGGCAGGAGGATCACCTGAGCCCAGGAGTTTGAGGTTGCTGTGAGCTAGGCTGACGCCACGGCACTCTAGCCCGGGCAACAGAGTGAGACTCTGTCTCAAAAAAAAGAAAGAAAAAGAAAAAGATTGACAAGAAGGTAATCTAATTTTTTTTTAGTTTTTAAGGAAAAAAAAATGACTATACACAATAGTTAAGCCAAAATATAAAGAAAGGGAAAAACTTGGAGATATATCAATTAATATCCTAAAATGTGAAGAATTCCAATGAACCCATAAAATATCTTACACACTCCATTAAAACTTTGACACTGTATTTAGACAATTTATGGGAAAAATACAAATGACAAATAACACTAATGAATATTTGTTCCATGTAACTAACAATGAAGAAAATGCCATTTAAAGCAAAATTATAATCCATTTTTTCCAGATATTTTTGTGGGACTGTGAATTATTATACACTTTTTGAAGGGCAACCAAAAGTTTAAATTTGTATATCCTCACAATATGGCAATTTCACTTGTAGAAATAAATCCTATTAAGATATTCAAACAGCTATACAAAGATAGATGAATAAGAATGTTCACTAAAGCATAAGTTGTAGTGGAGAAGAAAGTGGAAACGTTTATTATCCCTCGAAAGGGAAATTATTACATAAATCATGGAGCATCATATCAATAATATGGAATTCTGTGCAGTTGATAGAAAGCACAGAATAAATCCATATATTAATACAATAGCACGGAGCTATATATTCATGTATAATTTTAAGTGAAATAAAGCAAGTTGTTGAATGATATTTTTGTTTTTTAAAAAAGTCTATATTTGTGCATGTATCTACTGTGTGTGTGTGTGTGTGATCTGGAAACCATATGGAAATACTCGCGTCCACACATTAATGGTGGAGACGGCTGGTGAGTCGCTAGTAGAATGTGAAATGATGAAATGGCAGAGAGAGGATATTACTTTTTATTTTATACACTTCTGTTGTTTGAATTATGTTACTTTTGCAATTATGATAGGAAAAAAAATGGATGTGTCTGTTCATAGTGTTTCGCCTTTCCTCCGCTCACAACAGAACAGTTAGTACTTTCTTGTTTAATTGTCTCTTCCTCCTGATCTCTCTGCCCAGACAAAATCCTTGCCATGTGTCTCCTCTTGGGAAAAGCCACCTGTGAAAGGAGACACAGTCCTAGGGAATCCTGGGTGGCAGGGAGGGTGCATCACACTGGGAGCACTTTGGGCAGCATGCCCAGGTTCTTGGGATGACCGGGGATGGCACACGCAGGCATGTGATGACACAGTCCTTCCAGAGTGAGACTGTGTCAGCTGGGTCTGCCACCATGCAGTACACAGGCTGGGTGGCTTCCACAGCAGACATTTACAGTGCTTCAGTCTGGAAGTCCAAGATCAAGGGGGCGCTGGCCAGTCGGTTCTGGTGAGGGCTTTCTTCGCAGCTTGCAGACAGCTGCCCCTTTCCTGAGTCCTCATGTGGCCTTTCTTCTGTGTGTGAGCTCCGGGAGACACACACACAGAAGAAGAGAGAGAAAGAAAGAGACAGGGAGCGGGGAGGGAAGGAGAGAGAGAGAGAGAACACATTTGCAAGCACTCTCTGGTCTCTTCTTATAAGGACACTAATCCTAATATGAGGGCCCCACCCTCATGACCTCATCTAACCCCAGTCACCCCCAAAGTCCCCACCTGCAAACACCTTCACATTGGGTATCAGGGTTTCAACATATGAATGGGGGAACACAATGTCATCTATAATAGAGAAGCTTCTTTATTTTATGGTATAGAGACTGGAGAAAGATTGAGGACTTTCAGAAGGGTTTGAGCACCCCACAGCTTAAGGGAGATCCAAGTATGGCCTGGAATTTCTATTTGGATCTTGTTTCTTGAAATGACACACTGATCCAAATCTTTGCCATTATGGGTCAAAATTTCAATACTCCACATTTTAAATCCTAAGGAGCAAAACAATATTTTAAAATGTATTGGCTACAGGCACCAGCAACAGAAAGTCTTGGAATGTGTTTTAAAAATGAGTTGGAGCAGAAGAGTGTTAGGAAGAGTTTCTGCATCTATATCCACTTCCAGCAGCCTGAACACACCTCCACCCAAGTTCACGAGAATTTAGCCTGATGCATGCAAGAATTTACTGTATGTGATTGATGACTCCTCTCCTACCCTTCTAGAATGGTGCTAGTTAAGTACTACCCTTGGGAAAAGAGACAACAGTCAATAGTTTCTCCAGGACTTACTCCTCTCCAGATACCTGGGTTGAGAAAGCCCTGCTAACATCAGGAAGAATGATTCCAAACCTCATCCATCACCTTAACCAAAAGGGATACACGCAATAATTCAGTAAAGTTCTAATTAACACTAGGAATTTTAGTTAATGAAGGAATTAACTAAAGAAACAATAATAATTGGTAACACGTTGGTATTTAAATGTAGACCAGATACTCTGATGAGAGCGCATCTAAGAGAGAAATGATCATTCCCATTTTACAGATGAAGAGACATTTAAAGTACATATACACTGCTATTTGGACATAGCATTACAGATCTACTGCATCAGTGTTTTACCCTCCTAAGAACTATGTTGGGATAAAAGTCACGTCAGCCTTGCTCAGAACCAAAGTCTTAACAGAGGGGTATTCCTGGGGGTGAGCCACACATTGCCTGGACTCCACATACAAGCTGAAATGAGTCAGCTCTGGGATAGGATCGGACTCAGGCCTCCCCACCAGGATGCAGACCGCAAGTGTGCAGCGGCATGCAGCGAATAATCTCCCTCTCTGCCCCAAACGTTGACTGACCTCATCTGTGCCAAGCCAGTGCTGAGCACCCAAAGTGCCAAGGCCAGTGTTCCAAAACAAAGCTTCGCGCACACACACTCATACATGCACCTGCAAAAGTGGACGAGGAGCCCTGTGCACACACCAACCCCTCACCTGCCAGGGGAGGATTCTGACACCGGGGGTGCTGGCCAGGCTGAACCCACATGGCCTGGCAGTGTCCTTTTTCACATTAAAGGACAAATTGAAAACAATCAGCATGGAATCTAAGACAACACTCTTCATCATAACGAGTACAGAGCATAACATGGAAGATACAGCAGCGAAGCAAGGTCTCCAGGATGGCCCTCTGAGGCAGGTGAGCTGCGGGGGCAGTGGAAAGATGAGTGGTTGCCAGGGGCTGGTGGGGATGGGGATGAATAAGTGGCGCACAGGGGTTCAGGGCAGGGGACCTACTCCGTGTGCTACAGTGGTGAATACTGTCATCACACAGCTGTCCAAACCCATAAAACGCACAGCACCAAGAGTGAGCCCTGATGCCACCAACTCTGGTCTTGGGGTGATGTTGACTGCCCATGTAGGTCCATAGTGTGCACCAGTGGACCGCGCTGGCAGGGCATGTTGATAACACCACGGCTACGCACGTATGGGGGATGGGGTGTGCAAAATCTCTGTAACTTCTGCTCAATTTTTCTGTGAACCCAAAATCGTTCTAAAAAGTAAAGTCTTTCTAAAAATCTCTTTAAAGGAAAAAAGAAGTGCATTCTAAACAAATTCTCTTTGTTACTTCTGGTAGACGCTTGGTGCATGGGAGGACTGCGGTTAGTTCCCTGCCCCCGGGGCCCGAGTGGGCCAGGTGGCTTGTTCTGACCAACGGCGTGTGACGGACGTGACTCGCGAAACTCCGGAGACAAGGCGTGAAGTGCAGTGCGGACGCTCTAGCCACGCCCTCCTGCTCGAGGAAGCCTGTGTGGACGCCCGTCTCGCCTCTGCCTGCAGCCCTGCACTCTGCCGCGCTGCTCCCTCTGGCTTCTGTGCAGGGCCGCGTGTTCGGTCCAAGACCAGGGGTTGTTAAGTCAAGGGGCTCTTATCTCTCAGCACCCATCAGTGATGGCAAGTCTTTCTTTTCCAAAAAATAGCTTTCAACGCCCACTCCATGCCTTTTGAGCATTTTCCACAGTAGTCACTTAGGACAGCAGTCCCTCACCTTTTGGCGCCAGGGCCCGGTTTCATAGAAGACAATTTTTCGACGGGGTGGGAAGCGGGGAGCTCAGGCGGCAATGTGCAGCCCTGTTTTCCTAACAGGCCCGGGACCGGTACTGGGCCACAGCCCACGGGATGGGGATCACAGACTGAGGCTATTAGCCAGGCCAAGAATATTTGTTCCCGTCTTCTCACTGGGACGTTTTCCATTCATTCTTTCATTCTCTGACAAATATTACTGAGCACCTACCAAGTGCTAGCAACTACCCCAGACACTGGGAATTTAATGGGAACAGAGCTAGTAAGATGCTGGAGCCCACAGCTTGTTTCCATGTCACCCTCCTTCCTGTGATGACACACGGGATTATAGAACATGCCAGACTGAAGGCACAAAGGAGTTCCCAGCAGAGCCAGATGGTTTCTTTAGCGGGTTCCATTTTTTCCAGGGACATATTTGCTCACTTTAAGAACGGAAACCTCCTCAGGTGCTTTCCTTTCGAAGACCCTGCCTCTCTTCCCTAAACAAGGATTCTGCCTCCCAGGTCCAGCTAAGGAGGCCCAGCCCCGCAAAGCTCTGCAGCGCAGACCCCGAGGCAGCTCAGGCCTGTGTCCTCTCACCTGGACAGGGCATCTGCCCGACCGACGCCTGGTCTTCCTCACCCCACAGAGGGGTGTAGCCCCACACCACCCTGCCCGGGTGGTCTGTCTGAAACCCAGCTAGCACCACAGCCTGCAGCACCCTCAGCCTCGGCATTGCCCTGGGGACCAAGCCCCTCAGCAGGCATCTGCCCAGGCTGCCAGGGGGCTCTCAGTACCGCCCCACCCCTGGCCGGGCTGCTCCCTGCCACCTTGCCCTCTGTCTGTGCTGTTCTCTCATCCTTTCCGTCCTTCTCACCAGACCCACCGCTCATTCATCCTCCGAGACCCAGTACAGGTGTGGCGCCCTCCAGGAGGCACCTCTAGGGTTAAGTGGCCCTTCTCAGAGCTGTCATAGCACGCTGCAACTCTATCCTCACACATCAGATTAATATTGAAAATCCCATCAAATGGAATTTTCCCCTACTAGAAAAAGGCTTTTGGAACCAAGGATCATGCCATATTACTCTTCAGTGCTCTGGTGCCTGGACCAGGACCTGGTACATAGCAAGTTCTCAATAAAAGGTGGGTGACCTGAGCTAGCGCAGCCTCTGCCAGCACCTGCTTTTGTGCCTAATAGCCCTTCTTCCCACGCAGATCCAGAACAGGATGGCTCCATGGTGACTCTCTCCTTGCTCAGTGAAATAAATTTTTCAATGATAGAAGGGAAGCCTTTTAGCAGAAAGAAATGACTGGCAAAACTCAATTGAAATCCCTCGGCAGAGGTCCTGAACCACGTCTCTCCAGTGGCCTGTCTCTAGGACACACCTCGGTCATCCACCCGTCCCCTCCACCCCTGCACTGGGCTGTGACTCCTGCTTCTCTCCACTCTGTCCTTTCCTAGGTGCTGCAGTCTTCTATACAGCCTGACACGGTTGGGGTGTTCGTCCCCTTCGAACCGCATGTTGGAATTTGATCCCCAGTATGGGAGGTGCGGCCTGGGGAGAGGTGTCTGGGTCATGAGGTAGATCCCTTGTCGATGGCTTGGTGCTGTCCCTACCTCTCTGGGCAATGAGTGAGCTCTACTTCTGTGAGTTCCCAGAATAGCTGGTCCTTTAAGAGAGCTGGCACTTCCTCTTATTCCTGCTCTTGCCATGTGACATGACTGCTCCCCCTGTGCCTTCTGGTGCCTGAAAACCAGGGAGCCACCTGGGACTCAACTGGTAGGAGGTCCCTGTGACTCCTGGACAGTCCTTAAAGATGTTTCTCTCATGCTTTCTGGCAGAGTAATATGTCCCCACTGAATGAGCAGGAGTGAGTGGCAGTGGGGGGTGTGAAGCATCCCGGCAGCCTCTGTCACAGTCTGGGCCACCTGTGCAAGGACAGTGCTCACAGCCAGGGTGGCTGCCAGGGTGGTACTCAGCCACTCCATGCCTAAGAACCAACCCACACTACCATGCCCCTCTCCCTCCTCGGACCACAGAAAGGGTCCCCCCAACGCCCACTGCATGAGTCATTCAGAGCGCCCTCCTTCTCCCCTCCCCCCTTCTCTGCACTTTTTCAGCAGGAGAGAAACATGCCCTGGCCCCCAACACTCTCCCCACCAGCATCTGACATGTTCCCCAGGGGCTGTGCCTCAAGGATACCAGGACTCCAGTCCCAGGGCGGCAAGGAAGGGAGCAGGTCACTTTGGAATGGATCTGGAGGCAAACAGCAAAAGCAATAGATTTCAAAACTTCCAAGCCTTAAGCAGAAAGGGGCTAACCTCCTTCCCCAAGATGAGCCCAGAGACAGGCAGCCCAGGCCTGTGCCGCTGCCCACTCTGTCTCTACACCGTCCCAAGCATGCCGTTTTCTTCATCACACGTGCTGGCAAGGTGGCGGCTGCTCCTGCAGGGAGCAGGTGGCATTCCAGGCAGGAAGATGGGACAAGGGCAACGAGGAAAGTGAGTGAGCCTCAGCCCTTTGTTCAGGAATCTAGACAGCTGGCCACAGGCAACGAGGGTGCCAGGACCCTTGCAGGGCAGTCACGCTGCACCCACTCTGGCAGCCACTCACCCTCCCAGTACTGAGGGATCTCGACCAACTGCCTAAATGATTGGGGCTACTCTTAGCAGAGCATGAAGAGCAGGAATGCTCCTGGGTAGACAATCACCAGTGTACACAGCAAGGAGAAGTCTGTGGGAGAACCGGGCTGTGGTGAGGGAATGAATTCTCCAGGCAGCAGTTGCAGTCCCGTCACAGCAGCCATCAGACAGGCTCGACGTGGGGGTGCCCGCGCTGCAGGGAGGCTGGAACCCCACAGTTCTGCTGCATTCTCCACCCCGCATGGAGTGGCCCCTGGACAGGTGATGGGGATGGGAAGGGCAGAGCTACACGGGCTGCATGGAGGGGGCTGGACAGCTGCAGCAGGTGTCTGCACCCAGAAAAGGGTGAAGTGCAGGCCAGGATACAGCGGCAGGGAGAAACCAGCAGGTGATGGGGAACCCAGGCCAGCTGAGTGGGCAGCCCATGCAGATACGCATTAGAGAAGAAGGCTGGCACTTTGCGGACATACGTTCACCCAGAATTGCTCCCGGGCGCATCCCAGCAATACTGGGAGCAAGATCCAGGCAGGAAGGCCGATTCCAGGCTCCATCCCCTGGCGGGAGTGGGCCCCCTCCTGCCGGAAATGACCAGCTCCTATGGATGCCAACGCTGCACCCAGGCAGTCCCAGCTGTGGGAGAGGCTGGTGTAAGTGGAGCTAACATGTTCTCCTGTCCCTCTTCAGCCCCTGCAGCCGTCACACACCCCATCCTGTGCCAGAGCCTCTTCCACAGTGGTGACTCCAGGGGACAGACGGGGAACACCCTTTGTTCTTCTCACGGCAACCTCCTGACTTGAGTTTTGATCCTTCTCAATTGTGCCAGACCTGAGTACTCTCTGATCTACTTTTGCATCATTGAGAGCACTTTATCTGCCAGGGCGACCTTGGGTATGGGCAGGCATGAGAGCCCTGAGACTTGTTCATGCTTCAGGCCCCACACAGCTGGGATCTGAACACCTTCACTTCTTCTAGCATCCTCTTCTTCCCATCTGGAATTCTAACTTCTTTCCTGCAGGTGCAACAGCCATCTTGCAACCAGGAGGGACTGAAGCACTTTAGTCTCTATTTTGTCACCTAAAGCCTTTGCAGATTGCAGCTCGGGTTTCACTCCCTTTCCCTTGGCCTCCCCAGCTGACAGCACCTAGGGAACAGGCCAGACCAGCTATGATGGTCACTCACCACGGAATGAGCGTGAAGGATGCACCAGGGCTCAGAGCCTCACCTTGTTTGGAGTTTTTATTCCTACACAATATAGAATTAAGAGCATCCTCTTGCTACTAAATTATCTGAAATTGTTGGGATAAAACGTCTCGCCAGTAAAGACTGCAAGGTTCCTACAAAGCCAGGAGTTTTGTCCAAAAGTTTCTGACCTCACCCATTTTTCTGACCTCATACCCAAACAAAATAAAATACATATATATGTTTAAAAAAAGAACATCAATTTCTTGAATGTCTCCCAACACACCCTTCTGCAGCCCTCTCAGATGTAACCACTACCTTGAATTTTGTGTCTATCATTCTCTTGATTTTAAAAACATAGTTTTATCACAAATTAATGCATTTCTAAATAGTATATTACTTGATTTTGTTTGGTTTTTCTTGCTCTAAAAATGAATGCTTTCTCCACTCCACATTATGCTGGTAAGATTAGCCGTGTTCTGTCGAGCTGTAATGGAGTCATTTCCTGCTCTGTAGTTTCTTTAACATTCAGGCAAGAGATGATGAGAATTACAGGCCCCGTTCCTCCTGCTTTTAGCCTGAATGGCATTCTATCCTCCACCACGAATTTTGCGGATGGCTGGAATCTTCACAGGCACAGTGTCAGGTCTCACTTGAGGAAAGGCCTCTTTGACACCAAGGTATTTCTCCTGCTTGGGAAGTGAGGGCTGCCACAGGCGTAAGGGCTGCTAAGTGAAACGGGAGTGATTTTAATCAGTCATAAAAAAACGTTATTGCTTCTCTCGCTTGGAATAGCTCTGCAGAAAACAGAAATGGGCCGAGTTATTCCTCAGGAACACATTTAGGTTACTTCTTCGATGGCATCATCACGGCCCATACAACTCAGAAGGAGGGTGCCCCCACTATCTGCTCAGTCTCCCCAACACAGGCAGATCTCGTGAACAATCACATTTCTCTGGGTCCTGAATGCACACAGCTTCCGCCTCAAATCGTTTTCCTCAGGCTCTCAATAAACAAAATTCAACAAGAAAGCGTTGGTGTCCCAAGTGCCAGAGACACAGAGCATCCCGTGGGGCACGAGCAGAGAGATCCCCCGGTTCCCGATGCACGTGCCGCTGTGGTGGCCAGGGCTGCACTGTGCCCCTCTGGCCCGGCTGCTCATCTGGACCTGACGGCCTTCACCGGCGTCCCTGCCAACTCCGCAATTCTGGCATCCTTTGACTTAGCAAGAAATCCAGAAAATGTGGAGCACTACTCAGCTAAAAAAAAAAAGGATTAAATCATGTCTTTTGCAGTAACTTGGATGGAACTAGAGACCATCCTTGTCCTAAGTGAAGTGTCTCAGAAATGGAAAAACAAACACCACATGTTGTCTCCAGTAATTGGGAGCTAATCAAAGAGCACATATGGGCACAAAGAGATGTAAGGGACATTGGAAACAAGAAGCGGCAGGGTGGGTGTGGGAGGTAAAAACCTCCGGGGTACAATGAGCACTGTTCCGGTGATGGGCACACTAAAAGCCCTGACTTGAGCCATGTATTATACACGGTATCCATGTAACAGAAACATTTGTATCCCCTTAACATTTCAAAATGAAAAGAAAGAAACCGGGAGAGGAGTTACCGAGCAGCTGCAGGCCAAGAGCAGGGCTCATGCTGCCTGTCCTGCACGCACGTTCACGCTCTCGGCAGCCAGCAATGCCCAGTGCTTTGCAATCTGCCTTGCTGAGCTCAAGTTTGGCTTGGAGGTAGACCAAGACTAATTGGCAGGTGATGGGAACTTCAGTTTTCCCTTCTTCCCAACAAAACCACAAGGTCCACTGCCTGGGCCCAGCCTGTCCACACACATTTTCCAGTAACAACGACATGTTGAGGCAGCTTCGAAAGCATGCGCTTTGCTGACTCTACGAATTCAAAAATTAGAAAGGAAAAGAAATAGTCTGCACCTATTCCATAATTAAGCATGATTTCATCTCACAGGCAGGGAACACACCTTCTCCTCACCCAGGAGCTCATCTGGGCTCTGCCACTCACTGGGACCTTGGGCGAATCCACATCCCCTGCAGAGTGAGGGGTGGGGGCAGAGGGTCCCCAAGGTCACCCCACCTCTAAGGTGCCAAGATCAGATGATCTGTCTATAATAAAAGAAACATGTGCACATACCTATTTGGAGAGATTTAAATGTGTAGAAAAAGAAATTTGGATCCAGATGTTACCTTCTTCCACATCTGGAGTATTCATCGAGCAGCTGTTCTGTGTGGGCCACAGGCTTTGTGTTCATTAGTCACACAAAAATGAAACATCAGTTCTAGGAATTGGACTGAGGCCTGCTTCCAAGTGCATGCAATTTAAACCACAGATCCTGGATGTTTCGCTTGGTGGGAAACAAAGCAAAGAGGCTACTGTGTTGTTCGTGGTGGGGCACTGCTCCAATGTCCGGCCAGAGTGCTCTGGGCTTTGCTTCCAGCAGCCCGGCTTTCCTCGCGGTATCCCCACTTTAAAAACTATAATTGGAAGGAAAAAGGAGATTGAGGAGTGACTCAACTGTGTGTCACAATTTTGTGATGAGATGCCACAGAGGGTGAGAAGGAGCTGTTTTACTTACTTTTTTATGTTTTCTGAACAAAGAAGGAACCTAAGTTGGGTTAAACCTGAGAAAGCACTTCCTGGCAGTGAGAGTTTCCAATTAGCCTCTGGAGTGACTTTTACAAGCCTACATGAAATAAATACCACACAGTCTGGGTTGCTTTTTCAAGTTCTATCTAAAAACATGCAAAGGTTCTACGGAAATTAGCTTGATCATTTTTAAAGAACTTAACTTGAGGAAAATTGGACTTTTGGGGGGAACCATTTTATTATTTTATTTTTCTCCTTTTCTTTTTATTTATTTATTTATTTTATATTTCAGAATATTATGGGGGTACAAATGCTTTGGTTACATAAATTGCCTTTGTGCCGCTCAAGTCAGAGCTACAAGTGTGCCCATCACCCAGAAAATGCACTCTGCACCCATTAGTTCTGAATATACCCATCCCCTCCTGCTCTTCCCCCTTGTCGGACACCCACAGAATGCCACTTCCATATGTGCACGTAAGTGCTGATCAGTTAGTACCAATTAGATGATGAGTATATGTTGCACTTGTTTTTCCATTCTTGTGATACTTCACTTAGGAGAATGGGCTCCAGCTCTATCCAGGATAATGCAAGAGGTGCTAGATCACCACTGTTTTTTGTGGCTGAGTAGAACTCCATGGCATACATATACCACATTTGATTACTCCACTCTTGTATTGATGGGCACTTGGGTTGTTTCCACATCTTTGCAATTGTGAAATGTGCTGCTATAAATATTCAAGTGCAGGTGTGTTTTTTATAGAATGTCTTCTTTTCCTTTGGGTGGATGCCCAGTAATGGTATTGCTGGACCAAATGGCAGTTCTACTTGTAGCTCTTTCAGGTAACTTCATGCCACTTTCCACAGAGGTTGTAATCGTTTGCAGTCCCACCAGCAGTGTATGAGTGCTCCTATCTCTCCTTATCCATGCCAGCATTTGTTGTTCTGGGACTTTTTGATAAAAGTCATTCTCACTGGAGTTAAGTGATGTCTCATTGTGGCTTTGATTTGCATTTTCCCGATTAGAGATGTTGAGCATTTTTTCATATGTTTCCTGGCCATTAGCCTATCCTCTTTTGAAAAAGTTCTATTCATGTCCTTTGCCCACTTTTTAGTGGGGTTGTTTGATTTTTTTCTTGCTGATTTTCCTGAGTTCTACACAGATTCTAGTTATTAGCCCTTTATCAGCTGTATAGCATGCAAATATTTTCTCCCGTTGTGTAGATTATCTATTTGCTGTACTGATAGTTTCTTTAGCTATGCAGAAGCTTTTAATTTGATCAGTTCCCCTTTATTTATTTTTGTTGTTTCTGTGATTCCTTTTAAGGTCTTGTTCATAAATTCTTTGCCTAGGCTAATGTCTGTAAGAATTTTTCCAATGTTTTCTTCTAGAATGCTTATGGTTTCATGCCTCAGGTTTAAGTCTGTTATCCATCATGAGTTGATTTTTGTGAGAGCTGAGAGGTGCAAAGCCTGTTTCAATCTTCTACATGTGGTTATCCAATTTTCCCAGCACCATTTATTAAATAAGGGTTCCTTTCCCTAGTGTATGTTTTTGTCTGCTTTGTCAAAGATCAGATGGCTATATGAGAATGGTTTTATATCTGGGTTCTCAGTTCTGTTCCATTGGTCTATGGCTCTGTTCTTGTGCCAATAACATGCTGTTTTGGTTACTATAGCCTTGTAATATAGCTTGAGTCTGATAAATTGATGCCTCCTAATTTGTTCTTTTTGCTTAATGTTGCATTTGCTATATGGGGTCTTCTCTGGTTCCATATATAGCATACACTTATTTTTTTCTAGTTCTGCAAAAATAATGTTGGTATTTCAATAGAGATTGCATTGAATCTGTAGATCACTTTGGGTAGTATAAATATTTTAACAGTGTTGATTCTGCCGATCCATAAGCATGGTTTTCCATCTATTTATGCCCTCTGCTATTTCCTTCCTCAGTGTTTCATGGTACTCACTGTAGAGGTCTTTCACCTCCTTAGTTAAATGTATTTCTAGGTATTTTATTTTCTTTGTTGCCATTGTGAAAGATATGGAATCTCTGATTTGGTTCTCAGTTTGACTGTTGTTGGTGTATAGGAATGCTACCGATTTGTGTATGTTGATTTTGTAACCTGAGACTTTGCTAAATTCGTTTATAATTCCAGTCGTCTCTTGTCAGAATCTTTGGGGTTTTCTAGATATAAGATCATATCATCATCAAAGAGCAATAGTTTGACCTCTTCTGCCCCCATTTGGATGCCTTTGATTTCCTTCTTTTATCTGATTGCTCTGGCTAGGACTTCCAGCACTATGTTGAATAGAAGTCGTGATAGAGGGCAACCTTGTCTGGTTCCAGTTTTAAGCGGGAATACTTTCATTTTTCTCCATTCAGTATGATGTTGTCTGTGGGTTTGGCATATATGGCTTTTATCATTTTGAGTAAGTCCCATCTCTGCCTATTTTCTTAAGTGTTCTTATCATAAAAGGGTGCTGAATTTTGTCAAATACTTTATCTGTGTCTATTAAGAAGATCATATGGTCTTTGTTTTTACTTCTGTTTATGTGGTGAGTTACATTTATAGATTTGTGTATGTTGAACCATCCCTCCATCTCTGGGATGAGTCCCACTAAGTAGTGATGGATTAGTTTTTTGATAAGTGACTGAACTCAGTTTGCTAGGATTTTTTGAGAATTTTTGCATATATATTCATAAGGGATATTGTTCTATAGTTTTCTTTTTTGTTGAGCCCTTTCCTGGTTTTGGTATCAGGGTGATGTTGGTTTCATGAAATGTGTTGTGGAGGATTCTTTCCTTCTCAATGTCATGGAATAATTTCTGCAGGATAGGCACTAGTTCTTTTTTGTAAGTCTGGGAAAATCAGGGTTTGAAACACTCTTGGGCAGTTTTTTTTTTGATGGAAGATTTTTTTTATTAATGCTTCAATTTTGGTATTCATCTGTTCAGGAATTCTATTTCTTTCTAATTGAGCATAGGGAGGTTGTGTGTTTCTAAGAATTTGTCCATTTCCTCCACATTTTCAAGTTTATGTGCATAGAGATGTTATAGTATTCATAGACATTTTTATTTCTGTGGTATCAGTTGTAATTTCTCTTCTCATTCCTGATTGAGCTTATTAGAGTCCTTTCTTTTCTGCTTCTGGTTAATCTAGTGTCAATTTTGTTTATCTTTTCAAAGAACCAACTTTTTGTTTTATTAATCTTCTGTATAGTTTTTTTGTTATTGATTTCATTTATTGATGATTGATTTATTGATTTATTGATTTCATTTAGATCTTGGTTATTTCTTTTCTTCTGCTGGCTTTGGGATTGGTTTGCTCATCCTTTTCTAATTCTTTCAGATGATTCATTAGACTGTTGGTTTGTGATCTTCCTATCTTTTGGATGTAGGCATTTATGGCTATGAATTTTCATTTCAGGGCTGCTTTAGCTGTTTCCCAGATACAAATTTTGATAATTTGTATCTCCTTTATAATTTAGTTCAAAGAATCTTTCGATATCCATCTTAATTTCCTCCTTGACCTGGCTATCATTCAGCAGTAGGTTGTTTAATTTCCATGACTTTGTGTATAGATAAGTGTTTTGTTGGAATTGATTTATAATTTTATTCCATTGTGGTCTGAGAAGATGCATGTATAATTTCTATTTTTTTAAATTTGTTGAGACATGTTTTTTGGCCTAGCATATGGTCAATCTTAGAGAATGTCACATGAGCTGATGAGAAAAATGTATTTTCAGTGGTTGATAGAGCAGAGAAATAAGAGCAAAGCCTACAAGAAATGTGGGATTATATGAAGAGACCTAATATGAGAATCATAGGCATCCCTGAGGGTGAAGAAGAAAATACAGAAGTGTTGGGTAATCTATTTGAGGGAATAATAGAGGAAAATATCCCTAGCCTTCCTAGAAATCTAGATATCCAAGTACAAGAAGCTCCAAGGACTCCTGGGATATTCATTGCAAAGAGGCAAACACCAGGACATGCAGTGATCAGACTGGCCAAAGTAAACACAAAAGAGGCTCTCCTATGAGCCGTAAGGAAAACCTGTCAGACTACTGCAGACTTCTCAGCTGAGACCTTACAAGCCAGAAGGGACTGGGGCCCCATTCTCAGTCTTCTCAAACAGAATAATGCCCAGCCTAGAATTTTGTATCCTGCAAAACTGAGTTTCATATATGAGGAGAAATAAAGTCTTTCTCAGACAAGCAAACACTGAGGGAATTTGGTAAAACAAGATCTGCCCTGCATGCATTACTCAGAACAGCTTTACACACAGATCAGCACAAGAGACACTCACCAGTGTAAAATCATCCAAAAGCTAAAGGACAAAGACCAGATACTATAATGGCTCAAGAGAGAAAACAAAGCAACAAAATTCAACTCAACAGGATGAACAGAAATCTGCCCCACTTATCAATTCTTTCAATAAATGTGAATGGCTTGAACTGCCCACTGAAGAGAAATAGGCTAACCCAAGGGATAAATATACATAAGAAAAATTAGACTTCTTAATATGCAGGCATAGCTATTTTCTTATCAATTCAAGGTAATTGTTTTATAGGATGTTTACTATGCTCTAGTCTGTTCCTGAACATTAGAAATACAATAAACCATAAGTGCCCCCAATGTTATGTACAGTATTATGTAAAAGGAGAGTCTCTTCTGATAAGTGGGGAAGAAGTACAAAATGAAAAGACATATAGCTATTTGAATTTCAGTTTGGGGAAACAAATGTATCAGCCTGACAGGACAACTCAAGTTCTGGTGACAAATGATAACCGCATTATGCCAGCAGGGCAGTGGGCCAGAATGGAGAAAGGTAAAACCCAGCGTCTGTCTGCCTCCTCCCTCTCTCCCCTCCTCACAGTGGCAGCAGGAGGCAGGCAGAGCAGACTGATCTGGTGTCCATGGCTGCTCAGTTCCCAACAGCACAGCTAGCGCTGCCCTGGCAGGGGGCCAGTGAGACAGCACCTGCCCACTCCTCATCTCCAAGGACAGAGCCAACTGGCTCTCCTGTCACCTTGCCGAGACACTTCTGACCTCAGTGAATCTGCTAATGAAGTTCAGCATTGTTCCAGAATTCCAGCTGGACCTCAGAGAGCTGGTCTGGCTCCACCCTGGAAGCCAGGGCTTAGTGCTGTTCTGGGAAGGTGCTTGGCCCCAGCATCTCCCCTCCCCACCTTCGTGCCCTGGCCTGCCTCTGTGGGCAGTGGACCCCATGAAGACAGGGAATGTCCCATCTGGCTTGGCACATACAGCAGTTAACGTACTAGAAACACCAGTCTGACATCATTATTGAGAGAGCTCAGAAATGACACCAAAGGCTCTGCCAGGGAACGTTTTCTGGGTACGCATCTAAATGTTTCATCAAGTCAATTATCTGTAGAAACAAACTTTTCAGGAATACATGGGCCAAAATTCTACAATAATATAGTATTGATAAATCTCCTGAAATGAAAATATTGCTTTACATTACAGAGTTATTCCATTCCAGGCAAAGGCCAAACAAAATGAAGGTTCAGAAAGGCTGTCGGTGCGAGAGAAGAGGATCTCACTACATCACCCACCTTCTGTGCTGCAGTGCAGGGCACAACTGTCGGCCCAGCATCCACACAGCCAAGACGGGTCGGCTGGTGACAAGCACAAGATGTGCAAATACAGCAGAGGAGGCCAGTCTGCAGGAAAATATGGTAAAATGGGGCAGAAAGCAGCAGACAAGAGCCAGCTCCATGGGATTCCCCCAGCCCAAATCTATAACAACTTAAACAACAAAAGAAACGGTGAGTGCAACAGATTATGACCCAGTGAAAAAAAGGGGAATTCATGACTCCATAACTGATATAGGACAAGCAAATAAGAGAGAAGAAGCACTTCCTTAAAGTAGAAGGCCAACTGACAATTACAGAATGAAGGATGGAAATGTCACAGCGTTGGCAGTGCAGAAGCAGCGATGGGTATAGCTGCTGGTGCCTCGCCGCGTGGTGGGGCAGTGTCTGTGCCGGCCCTCTCTGCATTGTTCACCACTGTGCACACACAGTCAACTAACAGATAGCAACAACAGTAATAAATTATGTCAGTTCACTGAAGAACGTTCTTGGCAAAGCAGTAAAAATTATTAATTCCATTGTCTTTTTTTTAAACAACCTTATTGAGGTCTGATTGACATGTAAAAAGCTGTACATATTTAACGTGTACATCTTGAACCTAGGACAAGTGTACACCCTTGAAACCATCACCACCATCAAGACCAGAGACATCCATCACTTCCCAAAGTTTCCTCCTGTACCCTGTATTTTTTTTTAATTTATTTTTATTGAGGTAAAAAATACATATATAATTTACCATCTTTCCCACTTTTAAGTATACAGTTCAGTGGTAATAAGTACATTTATTATTGTTTTGTTGGAGTTTTTTGCAATACGAGCTCTTAACATTAGATCTATCCTTTTAGTGAATTTTAAGTACACAGTTCAGAATTGTTGGAGACAGGCACAGTGCTGTAAATGAGATCTCCAGCATTTATTCATCCTGCATAACAGAAATTTTGTGCCTTTGGCCATCACCTCCCACCTCCCAGTTCACCCCTAGCCCCTGGCAACCACCATTCTACTTTCTGCTTCTGTGAGTTTGACCATTTCAGATTCTGCGTGTAAGCGAGGTTATGCGGTGTTTGTCTTTCTGTCTCTGGTTTATTTCACTTGACATAGTTCACCCGTGTTGTTGCCAATGACAGGATTCCCTTTGATAGCATTCCATTATGTATACAGCACGTTTTCTTAATCCACTCATTCTATTTACAGACACCTGGATTGCTTCCTGACATCAGCTGTTGTGAATAGTGCCGCAGTGGAAGTCAGAGTGCAGACATCTCTTTGACACGCTGAGTTCAATTCCTTTGGATGTATACCCAGTAACAGGACTGCTGGATCGTGTGGTAGTTCAGTTTTTAGTTTTTGAGGAACCTCCACGCTGTTTTCCACAATGGCTGTACCACTTTACATTTTCACCAGCAGAGTAAAAGGGATCCCTTTTATCTACTTTCTCATCAACGTTATTTATTTATTTACTTATTTATTTTTTTGGTTGTTGTTAATAACGGACATCCTAACAGGTGTGAGATGGCATCTCATGGTGGTTTTTATTTGCATTTGTCTGCGATTTGTGTGTCTTCTTTGGAGGAAAGTGAGTGTGAAGCACTTCTGCCGAACGCTGGACCATACTGCCATCTCAAGGAAAAGCACTTGTGCTAAATGTGATGTACAAGCTAAGCTAGCCAATCAGTTTGTTCGTGGAACAACAATTTCACTTGACAAAGTGAATGATAGACTTATCTTGTTACATTCAAAAACCTACTCTGTCAGTGGTAATATATTTTGGGAAATCAGCTCACTACAAATTGTGACTGTAAACATTGTACTGTAAATGCTTTGTAGTTTTCCCCCAATAAAAAAAAAAAAAACTTTAAAAAACAAATTTAAAAAAAGTGAATGACAGACAAATACGATATTATTCTCACTGGGGTATTAGGCAGAAATTTTCTCAAAAGTGAACAAACCAAGCCTGTCACTTAAGGAAAATAACTGATAGCTCTAGTTGCTAATGAGAAAATTCAAGCTTAAAGAGCTTGTCAAAAAGCTTATTCCAATGTTGTTAAAAACAAACACTAGAATTCTGGAAAACTTACAGTTCATTAAGGACTTAAGGTACAGAGGCAGCCTCAGGCCAAATTTGGTTTGATTTTATAGTTCCCACCCCTTGGAGAGTCCCAATTTATTAGCAAATTAATGTTTTTGAGGAATCTGGCAAGAAGAAAAAAGTTTGTCTTCCAAGCTTACTTATTCAATGCAGAAATTCTTAAACTTTTTGATCTCAAGAGGCCTGTTCATTCTTAAAAATTATTAAGGGAAAGGGGAGGACAAGAGACTCGGACAAGAGGACAGGGCAGTGCGGCTGGGTTCGCAGCACCGACAGCAGACAGGAGCAGGAGCTGGGTCTGAAGGTAGGAAGCCAATCCTGGTTCCAGAAAGTAACAAACTCAGGGAACAGCCAAGGATTGCTTCAGGACTCCATGAGCAGTCCTGGCTTGGTCTCAGAGACCCTCCAGAGCCTTTCCTTAGGCCATATTTATCTGGAGCAAAGAAAAGCCTGAGCAGCACAGAGAGGGTGAACGCCACATCCTCCTACCTAGTTCTCTGCTCCCTGTGTCTGTCCTCAGCTACCAGGTTCCTACAAGCCAGTCGTCCTCGGACAAGGGACCTGCTTCATCATTACCCGGCTGCTGCCCTTGTTTGAGTGAAGACTGTGCAGGCTGTCGAGCTCCCTTGTGGTGTCCACCACTGAGGTGGCCTTCTGTGACTATACGTGCAGTGTGGTCAGCCCTGGGCACTGTTGGAAGGTGCACGGCCACTGTAGGGGCATCACGCTGGTGGCCAGCACAGTGGCCTCCGTTCTGCCACAACTCTTGGTATCCCTGGCAAACCTGTCCTACTTCTGCCTCAATGTCATAACCACAGTCTCTGTCTCCACGGCCTTCATTCTCTCACTTTTTCTATAAATACCCAAGAAAAGTATGTGCTTTCATGCAAAACCCGGCAAAGAGATAAAGAAGTCACCAGGCATGAGTGCAGTGTTAGAGGGACCTCATAAGGGTGAAGCACCCGGCTGCGGGGAGAGGAGAAACCTACTTTGGAAATACCCACCCCTTCAGGGAACCTGAATCGTGACCAGTTGGGTAGCCCAGAGCCTAAAATGTGACTTTGACAGTTTAGTTCTGAGACCTGAAGGAGTGTTCTTCCTCACAATGGGTTTTGTTGTTGTCCCTGTGGTGGGCTTCTTCCCACAGCAGGATTTAAACAACTTTTGACCCATGTTCGGATCCTGTGGGATTACGAGGCACTGTCCCAGGATCCTCTAATCTGTAATGGGGCCGTAGAAGCTATTGCAATGTTGGAGGGCTGTGGCCACCTTTGCAGTGGGCTGAATGGCAGTCGGCCAGGCTCTGCTGTGAGAGTCGGCCCTGCAGCCTTCTCAGTTGTCCACGCATGCTCTTGATTTCTCACGCATTAGGCAACCAACATCTGGGTACACCAGCATTTGATATTCAAATCCAGCTACGTACTTCTAACCACAGCAGTATTCCAGATTGCAGGTAGTCTGAGCATGGGACACTATGCCCTGGTGTTTAGAATCAACACCTTCACTGCCTTGGCACTTCAGACGATTGTCACTGTGATCATGGTTGATCAGAGAGGGCTCAACCCACAATCATCATTCAGGTTTTAGTTACTTTGCAGTCATCACTGAAATTTTCCCAAAGCAAAGCATATACATGATCTACTCAGCCAAATGCCAAAAGGAAGTCCAGCCCAGCTACAAGTTAGAATCCAGATGGGCCACACAAGAGGAACCGAGTAATGTCATCACATCAATGAAGCTCTAAGCTTATTGCATCAATTGCTATAGTGATTTGCAAAGTCACTGAATGAAAATGCAGGACTTTGAGGTGGATGGCATATGTGTTGCCGTAAATTGACATGCTTTGCAAGTCTGGATTCCAATGAACCTTTTCAAAACCACAACAAAACCTCGGTTGCAGAGCAGATATCTGTGTGTGTGGTTGAGCTGGATGCAGTGGACAGGGCCCATCATCACAATTAACCCACAATGGAGATCCCTGGGAACAGCAGTCACTGGAAAATTCTGGTTTTGATCAGTTGCAGGAACATGCAAACAGCATGGAAGAAAACCTCAAGAAGACGCCAGCCATCCTGGAGTTGACATTCCCCATTTGTGAGCAGAAATACTAACTGGACTGACCTGCCCTGTTACTTGGCTTAGATGCCTCTTTGATCTTACCAAAGTAGGCGATACATGGGACATTTCTGTCACATGAGCCATTTTCCTTCCCCTTCCAGTAAGTGTATTTCTGTTTCATTTACAGTTCTCTGAGAGAATTAAAGGTCTGGTCACATTTCTAAGGGTTTCTCTTCAACCCTGATAACAGCACTATTCACAAGCTGAAGTTTGATAATATCACCATTAAACTTTTCCCATGATTATTTTTCATTTTGTGCTCTGCTGAGCCTTGTTGTTGAAACTCTTCCTCCTGTGTGTCCACAAGCAATGTTCACACTAATTCCCCACGACCAGGCCTTCCCGCCATGACCCAGCCAGGTGTTTCAGTGCTATGTCAGCGTGAAGTCTGTCTAAAATAAGGACACTTCAAAAGGAATTTCCAGAGGTTTCTAGAAGTATTTGTAAATAAGAAAATACTGATGGTGGGTAGGGAATAAAATACCTATTTTTTTTAAATGGCAGAGGTTGTGGCAAATAAAATGTGTCCAAAAAAATTATTAAAGATTTTAAAGAGCTTTTGGCTATGTGGTTTATATCTATCAATGTTTACTGATGTAGAAATTAAAGGTAAGAACTTCTAAGGTATGTATTAACTCATTTAAAATACCAGTAATAAACAAATTACATGTTAACATAAATTTAAAACTTTTATGAAAAACAATTGTGCTTTTAAAAGGAAATTTAGTGAGAAGAGTGGCACTGTTTACTACTTTTACAAATATCTGTAATCTGTTGCGGTATGCTATTATGATTGAAATATTTGCAGAAAATTCAGAAAAGGGGGGAGTATTTAACTATCTTTTTGGATAGTGATAGATTTTTTTGATATTATAGCAAAACTCAAAAATATTAGTTTCTCAAAGGTTAATTGCAATGTGGAATTTGAAAGCATGTCAATTAAATTTTCATATTCCAGCACATCAATATCCATTGCTTTATCTTACAGTTTGAATAGATCTTTTACTCAAGCATGATGTTGTAACAAAATGCACTGGGCATTTGGAAAATACTGGATCCTTAAGTTTGGAATTTTTTTCAAATGTTGTCATATTTCATTATACAATACCAAAAACCACATGTGTTAGTGTCGCTGCTGAGCGCATCAGAGAAGTTGTTACATATTGGGAAATTGTCAGGCTCACAGTGGGAGATACAAAGTTTTCTGAAACAGAATTTATTTCTCTTTTAAATATAATCACTGATGTTTATTAATCAAAGTCAAATAGGAAATAAAATACTTACCAGAGTACTGCACTAACTCCTTCCCTGCTCTGATTCATAACTTGGGATTCCTGGCTGTCAGAGTCAGTGGCAGCCAGGTGGCTGCCAGGTCTCCTTTCCATCTAAGCATCTTTAACTCTACTGGAAAATGTAGGTAAGGTTCTTTTAGTGGTGAGAGCTTTTGGCAAGCCCTAAGTATAGACTGGCTGTTTACAGTTGAGCTACTTTCTGGGATCCTTCCAGTGCCTTCAAAACACCCACATTTGGGGAAAGAGCCTTCCTCCCCTAACTTCAAGGAAAATCCACTGCTTCCCACGCCTGGTTTGGTGCTGCCTCCCAGGAACCTTTAGAGCTCTCTTGTCTTGGATCCACTATTTCCCAGATTCCACAGCTTCTTTCTCATTTGCTGTTTGTTTGTTTTGTTTTTTCAGAATATTATAGGGGTACAAACACTTTGTTTACATAAATTGCCTTTGTACCGCCATAGTCCGAGCTACAAGCATGCCCATCCCCCAGACAGTGCACACCACACAGCACTGGGTGTGAATTTACCCATCCCGTCCTCCCTCATTCCCACCTGCCCGATACCCAATGAATGCTACTACTACATGTGCAAGTAAGTGTTGATCAATTTGTACCAATTTGATGGTGAGTACATGTGGTGCTTGTTTTTCCATTCTTGTGATAATTCACTTAGGAGAATGGGTTCCAGCCCCATCCAGGATAATACAAGAGGTGCTAGTTCACCATTGTCTTTCGTGGCTGAGTAGAACTCCATGATATACATATACCACATTTTATTAATCCACTCTTGTATTGATGGGCACTTGGGTTGTTTCCACATCTTTGCAATTATGAATTGTGCTGCTGTAAACATTCGAGTGCAGATGTCTTTTTTATAGAATGACTTTTTTCCTTTGGGTAGATGCCCAGTAATGGAATTGCTGGATCAAATGGTAGTTCTACTTGTATCTCTTTAAGGTATCTTCATACTACTTTCCACAGAGGTTGCACTAGTTTGCAGTCCCACCAGCAGTGTATGAGTGTTCCTGTGTCTCCGCATCCACACCAACATTTGTTGTTTTGGAAGCTTCTGTAGGAGAAAAGGTGATGGGGAGATACACACACCAAGATTAGTTGCTCTTTGCTTTTGCTAGATAGCAGCCCTGCAGTAGTTTCCAAAAACGATACACAGCAGCAAAGGCGGTGGCACCACGGCCCCTGTCCCCGACAGCCGTGTGAGACCTGCAGCAACAGGATAGCTCCTCTCGCACCCCATCGGTGAGAAATAACATCGTGATCAACCTTAGTAGCGAAGAGACTGAATATTTCTAATCCCTAATATTTCTAATATTGCAAAATTGTCATCATAGGAAAATGCAGTCAAAGAGCATGGAAGGAAAACGTGGGGTGCCGGGTTTGGTGGCGTGGGGTGGGCGCCGGCAGGCATGGCTTGGCCCATGAGGACTGAGAGTGAGGAAGTACTTCTGACGCTTACGTGTCACTTTCGTTTCCTGAAATTATGCAGAATCCTCCTGTGCATACGCGATGATGTCAGAAGCCCTCCAGAAAGCAGCCCCTGTCTGTCTGGTTTCTACTTTCCTGTGACGACAGCAGCCACTAGCACGTCGGCCCTGACGCGCCTCACGCTCCGGTCCAGAACCCGAGGTGTCCTTGCTCACCCCCATCGACTCGGGGACTCGGCCCACACCCTCCCCCTCCCGGAAGTCCCCGCCAGAATCGCTGGCCCACCACCGAGCGCCTGTGCCAACGCTCGCCCAGCGCTCCCCGTGGGGACTGTCTCTCCCGGTCGTGAGCGGCTGCGCACGCTCTACCTCGGACGTGGCATGATGGTTAGTAGTGAAATAAGACTTACCATTTAACTTGAGAGTGATGGCTCTGCAAAAGTTATGTTTCCGGAGAGTAGAGCCTGGCGCAGGAGGAGCCCTTTACTGTGGCCTGCCCACAGGGGCGACTTTGAGACCGCGGCCCACGCCGGAGCTGAAGGGAGGCTCCGGAGTAGGGTGCCCTCCCTGGTCCACCAGGCCGAAGGGTTGCGCGGGAGGCTCGCCTGGGTCTGCGCACCGGACCGTGGCTTCTCGGGATGGTTTCCAGCGGTTCAGCCTCCTCATTCCAAGGCCAGCAGTGGTCTGTCTCCCACACCCTGCTCCCCACCCTGCAGTCCAGGATCCTGGGCCTGGGCCAGAGCCACATCCACGGATGGGCCTGGGACTAGAGGAGGCACAGCACCTCTTGCTGTTGGATCAGGAGTGAGTGGGGACGCCCAGCAACCACCTTCCCCGTAAACGCGAACATTGCATTAGCTTCCCGAAAGCAGGAATAGGGAAGAGAGCTGACCATCCCTCTCCATCCACAAACACCACCGTCCAATTGCCCACCTTTGCCCCTTTGCTCCTCCTCTGCTGCTGTCAAGGGCAGTCCCAGGTTCAGATATCCCAGGAGAGCAGGGCCAGTTCAACGTGAGGCCGCGTTAGGGATTTTAAGACCTGGAGAGAGCTCAGGGGCCCAGATGCGACCTGTGCTGTCAGGATCCCAACCTCCTATTTTGCCAAAACAGCAGAATATTTTAATAATCAAATTGTCAGTTATTTTATATTTTTTTCTTTGATATAAGAAAATCATGGAAATCTTGATGAAATAAAATTTAAAATAGGGCTCAAATGGTGGGCTTTTTTTCTGATTATAAAAATAATGCATGTAGGAAAAATACAACAGAAAATTTGGAAAATTCTTTAAAAGTTTGAATTGAATGTCTCATCATCCCTCAGGGGCTCATGCTCTTTCTCTCTGGTTTCTCTTTGAGGCTCAGGGCATACAGCCTTTGCACGAGCCTCAGAGATGGCCATCCCAACTCCAGCCACAGGATTCCAGGAGAGGAGGACACAGAGCCTGGGAAGGGCACGTCTCCTGCTCCTAAGAGCACTTCTTGGGAGGCTGAGGCAGGAGGATCGCTTGAGGTCAGGAGATGGAGGCTGCAATGAGCTACGATGACACCACTGCACTCTACCCAGGGTGACAGAGAGAGACCTTGTCAAAAAAAAAGAAAGAAAGAAATAAGGAAAGAAGGAAAGAAAAGAGAGCACTTGTCGGAAGTCATGCCCAGCCGTCACACATGACCTGTCAGGGTGCCTCACACGGCCATGCCAGGAAGTGGAGTCTGTTCACATGGCCATGTGCCCACCCAAGAACCCCCGGGCATTTACTGTAGAAAGAAGGGGAACAGACATTGGCCCAGCACAGGGGTTCAATTCCAAGGAGAGCCCTCCTTAGACCAGCAAAGAATGAGTCTGGAGACACTATGGGAGAACCTCAGAGAAGCTTCATGGGGAGGCCCAGGTGAAGCAGCCCAGCCCGAGAGGCAGACACAGGCTCTGGTAGGTGGATGAGGCTGCTGACTCTGTGGGAGAATTCAGGGACAAGGAAACATTTAGAGGGTTTTTAATGGGGTTTCACCATAAGGTTTGCAGTGTAAACCCTTTACACCCACACGTACAAAATCCTTAATAAAGTACCGGTGGCTTGTTAATGTGGTTTAGAATTAGAGCTGTTAGTGGAAGAGCTGGAGCTGCTGCATCCTGCTTCATGGAGGCCAGGTAAGGGTGGACCGAGGTGCATCTACTGGAAACACACCGGATGTTGCCCGCTCTAGTGCAGGACCGCTGGCTCGTGTAAGGGAAGATTCGCTCGCTCGTTCCCCTGTGAAGAGATCTCTCTGTGCTGGTCAAAGTGCGTGAGAACAGGGCATGAAGAATACCTCTAGCCCACACAGCCCACACATGTGCCAGGGTCTCCTGCATGTGGGAAGGCTTCTCAGAGCTGCAGCACAGGGCTGTGTGGGGCCCGCTCTGCCTTCCTCTCAGCCTCCTGTGCTGGCCAAGAAGGAAGGTGCACAGTTCAGAGCTGACACTTGGCATTTGGTTGCCATTCACGGTGACATCAGCCAAAGTTTCTCTGGCAATTGGGGTGTGGTTATCTTTTGCTGTTGTCCACTTCTGCCTTTCATGGGTCCTCACAGGCTTTCTGTGGGAACTTGGAAGCACACACTTGTCCTGCTCATCTGGCATCATGGCAGTCTGAGGTCTGAAAAGATGGTCCTGACCTGCGGACATGTGGGTTGGTGGGGAGAGCGTTCTAGACAGAAACAGCAGCAGGAAGGCAAAGCCCCCAGTCTGAGCTGGTGAAGGCAGGTGGGGTCAAAGGCAATTCTAGAAAGATCAGGGCAGTGGTTCGAGGTTCATCATCCCTGGTGCCAGCTCCAGTCACCTGGGAGCCACCACCTCAAGGGACCTCAGGCACCAGGGCATAGAGCACAGTCATGGTGTCTGCCCAGGTATGGCAGGAGCAGTGGCTGCACAGGAAGCAGTGTGTCCCAGGACACCCTCAGATAAGGCGCAGAGGACCTCAGCTCCCCACTGGGAGGTCTGAGGTCTGCCTGCAGGGAGCTGTTATGTAGCCTGTACCAAAATACATTCAATGACTCCAGGGTCCCCCAGGGCTGCACTTGCCTGAGAATTAGGCTGAGACATCATCCCCTCTAGAGTTGGCCAGAGGAGGCAGTGGGTCAATGGTGGTCCATGGGGCTGGGTTTACCTTGGGAATGGCAGCACAGAGCAGGGGCTGGAGCACCCGTGGACATGCCGAAAGTTGCAGGAGACACAGACAAGGCATGGCAGCTCAGGGCCCATTTTCCTGCTCCAGGCTTCCAGCTTCAACTCCTCAAGTGACCTCCAGCATCTGAAAGGGGCTTTGCTCTTCCCAGTTTGCTGTCCTTTCTGTGAAAAAACTTTTAAGTTCCACTGGGGCTGGCCCAGGGCATGTGAGTGCCAGCAAGTGTCATTCCCTAAGTGCTCTTGTCAAATTCCTAGAGATCCCCTCGGGCCACAAGGGGTGAGGCGACTTTTACTGCTCCACCTTGGTCCAGGATCTTATCCCAGGGTCTGTCCTGACTGCAGATCTGCAAACCCTCTCAGAGAGCTCAGAACTCCTGGAAAAGCGTGCTTCTGGTGGCTGCCCTGACATCTCAGGCATTCTGAAGCATGTATTCAAATAGTCTCTGAACCAAACATGGTGACTTTAGAAATGTAACAGTTTCAAGCCTCCTCATTTCAAATACCCTCATCCATCCAAAACAGTGTTAAAACATACAATAGTGACTTCAAAAATCCGATCCCCTGGTACTAGCAGAGCATCTAGTAAGGACAATGATGACTTTTCAAAACTGAATTGCTCAAATGAAAACACAAACCAAATTCTTGCTTTTAATGGAAACCACTTCTCCTTTATTAATCCCTGTGGGACCCATTTAGGATTCTTCTCCTGTCACCGCTCTCCACAGGGACAAACTTCCAGCCCTCGCTGATACCCCGGCCTTGCTGCCGACTCTCATGCTGATCGCCAAGGACAGGGGTTCTGGGGGGGGGGAGAGTGTGGGTGCAGCCCCCGGCTCATTGATTTACTTGCTTATTATGACTGAAGTTCAGAGCTTCCTCCTAAGAGCACAAGAGAAAGAAGTGTTCTCGAGTCTCTGATATCCAATTGGCTACTTAGGCCCTATGCTTTTGAGTTTCTTTATTCCCAAACATTCAACCAATTTCCCAAAGGCTGATTTCCTGGGTGCCACATTCCCCAGTCTCTTCCTCCAGTAAGCCCCTTTCAGACACTGCGTAACCTTGCGGGCACCAGCAGTGACCCCGGAGTGCTGCGGAGGCGCGGTGGGCAAGCATGGGCCTCTGCAGCCATCGGGGGAGGGGAGCCCGGCACAGGAAGTCATGGAAGATGAGGGCGGGAGATGCCTACTGAGTAATTTCACTAAGAGGGGCAGCTGGGCACATCTGCAGGGGAACTGTCCCCCGCAGGCGGCCCCGGCCGCAGTGGCGGCCTCTGCTGATACTCCCTCAGGCTCGGCCGCAGGCCGGCCCTACCTCCTCTATAAAATGGACGTAAGGACACCTTCTCTGTAGGGCTATTAAGAGAATGAACCCAAACACACTCAGTGAGGTCAGTGTCTACCGTGTCCTTCCGCCTTGCTCCTCTAGCTGTGTCAGTCCAGTGTCTCGTTCTGCCTCACTTGTCCTCAGAGTCCTCCCGAGTGGCTTTCATTTCGGCAGAGAAGAGCCTGCCTTTTGCCTCAGGTACAGCCCACAAGGTAAGGTGGTCTCAAGTGCAAATCCTTGCCCTTGCCCAGGGTGAAAGTGATCAGCTCTGGTGCTGGGGGTCCACAGAAGGGACAATCCCATGGAGCCCCTGGCAAGGCCTCCCCTCAGGTCCCCCTTCTCCTCTCTGCTCCCTTCTCTGCTGTGTCATTTCATGGGTTCCACCCATATCTCTCACCCCCTGTGGCCCCTTTGCTGTCTCCATGGCTTCATTTACACCTCCCACGTGGAACATTGCAAATCTCTAGTCCTGTTCCCTCCTGAGATCCAAATGCATATCTCCTGCAGACACAAACCAAATGTAATGACTCTCTCCTACACCCGATTTCTCCAAAGGGATGAATAAAAAGCAAGCTCTGCACTTCCCAGACATGCACACTGCCTGGGCTTGGCATCACGTAGTGGCACTGTTATCCACAGCTACCTCCCAAGGCTAGCTCATTTTATCTGCTGCTTCCAGCTCTGTGCCTGTGGGCCGTCATCTCACTCACCCCTCTTAACCTGTGGGGTGGTTGGTTGGGAAGGAAGGAAGGAAGGAAGAAAGGAAGGAAGGAAGGAAGGAAGGAAGGAAGGAAGGAAGGAAGGAAGGAAAGAAAGAAAGAAGAAGGGAGACAGGAGGTAGAGGAAAGAAGCAGGCATGTAACTTTAATGAGAACCCACCCTGGGGCCTCACTGGGTCATTCCTTATGTCCCCCTTGTCAACAGAAAACATTAGTTTGGCTGACAGTATCATATGCAGACCCAGCTTCTCCAGTTCCAAGACCAAATGTGACCAGAAAGTGCCAACAATTTAAATCCACCTCCATTTCCCAATTTAAATTTTCCTCTGCCCCCAGCAGAGACTTGCACACCCATGGCGCCCATGTGCATGCACACAAATAGGGTCTAGGGGGCAGGTTGTGGGGCCGGGCCTCTGCTTTCACCCCAACTCCAAGTCCACATTCCAACGAGTTGTCAAATATCCCCAGGGACGGATCCCGCCTCCATCCCAGCCTGACTCTAGGAGCCCTCGCCTGCAGACAGTCCTCCGCTTCTGTCAGTTACACACCCAGCACATGCTTGTGGCTGTCAAATGGGTGGTATTTAACTCCCCCCACAGTCCTGCAAGGCGGCCGGTGGCTGGCATGAGCAGAGTGGCATCTCCCGTCTATCTGCCCGCATTGCCCAGGGAGTGGTGCACCGGGGGAGCCGTGTGCTTGTTTCAAGGTGATAATTTGGAGTGAGAAATTGTCCTAAAAGACAAATGAGTTCCATTTTTCCCACATGTTTTATCTCGGTATGGATGGCAGCCTAGACAACCCAGAGACGGGTGTCCAGGGACTTCTGAGGAACTGGGCCCTCTTGTCACAGACACATCCATCTCCATGTTAGAGTACATCGTGGTGTCTCATATCCTCTCAATAAGAACCAGAGTCTTTAAATACTCAGTGTCAGTCCTTGCAATCTATGAGTGTAATATCCCTACATTAAATGTTAGTAGATACTAATACACTCTGAACAATGCCAGGCCTAGACACATCGGCAGATCAATGGTGCCCTCTGCTGCTGGGATGTGGCACGTACAGCATGGAGAGGCTGCTGTTTGGTACTCCACGTAGAAAACGCCTGATGTTAGAGGAGCATCGGCTCAGACTGTAAGAGTCTGGATTTCAGCCGCAACTCTTCCGCTACTTCTACATGTAAGTGACTTCCCCCTACATTCCTTGAACACATGGTATCAATCACACGCTCCTACTGAGGTTTGGGCGCCAGACCCTTCCACAACCTGGTATAAAAGTGATAAAACCCCCTGAACCATGCCCTTCAGCTCAATAGACTATCACCTAATTCATCTTGAATTTCCAACCTCACGCGAGAGGGCAGAGAAGCCTGGGCCAAAGGAGACGTAGCTGGCCGAAACTCCCAGGCACAGGTGAGCACAGCCTCTTCCGAACCCCAGGAGACAGTAGTGCTCCCTCCTGCCCCCGTGCAGAAGCTGTTCCTTTCGCTGCTCTCTTCGTTTTCACTTGTAGCTGTGCTACAGGCCGTGTGTGATATAAAACATGACATTCTTCCCACAGGTGAGAGCTGTTGACAAGCTGCTTTGAAGACCGCACTTTGGTTAGTCCCTGAGGGGCTTGTGCCTCAGCGGACATAGCACAGCCAGGAGGGCGCAGTGGTTTTGCCACGTGCCAGCTCCGTGACCTCTGAGTTTCCATTTCTTTAATGCTGAAAAAAAGCAGGGGTCTTACTGAAGGTCAAACAAGAGAAGGAACACAAAGCTGCCCTATGAACCCTGAAGAATTATGCACAGTGATGTGATCATTAAGATATAAAGCCATCAAGTCACCACTTGGTATGCTTAGGCAGGAAAGAGTGTATTAAAGTAAACTGAGGAGGAAAGTCCAAGTTTATACAAAAGAGAAATTAGGAGGTCTCATATAGCAATAGCAAGATTATCTCAGGCATCATTTCCCAAGATACAACTCCACTGAGATGTTCCAAGGAAAGAAAAGATTGGGCAAGTGCTTTATTCTCCTCCAAAAGATTCACAATGACTGTCAGTGCACAGGGCTACCAAGAGTTCAGATTTTGCCACCAAATTTGTTACCAAAATGTTCACTTTTCAGAGGTGTTTTGGGTTTCAAAATTGCAGATAAGAAATTATAAATTCTGTATTAAAATCCGAATGTTTCCTGTCTGAGTTGCTCTTCTGTCTCTGGTCTCTTCTATTAATAAGAATTTCTCTTTTAATCTACTTTTAGTTTAAGTAGTTGTTGGAAACTTAGTAGACAAAATAATCCTACCTTCTAGGGTTGATTTAGGCTAAAATGTCTAACGTATATAAAATGCCTATCATGTAACTAGGCACATGAGAGTTTATTAAGTGTGGCTATTGTTACCACCTATGATGGAAGGGCTTCCTTGTGGCTCTCGGTCATGCAGAAGGTATGCCACACCAGAACTGCCCAAGAAAAGTGACCCATGCCACCACCTCACACCAATATTCTGAGTTCCAAATTAGTGCTCTAACATGTGTAAGTAGCAGTGAAAATCACAGGACAGACTATTCGAACTCAGGACTGACCAAAAACATAGAGGATGCCAGATGACATGAGGGACGTAGAGAGATGACATGAGAAAATGTGATCAGGTGTCTACCAGTTGATCCATCCTTGAATGTCAGATTTTTATGTGTCTCATAAGTCTTACCGATTATGTAGGCTGAAGAAGTAGGGGATGATGATTCTATCCAATGAATGTAGTGAATGGCTCTAAATTTTAACTCTTTAAAATATCACCATGTGCTGTGTCTTGTCCTACAAATTAGGGTCTTTTTTTCAAATAGTACTCACCTCCTTGTCCTAACAACACTTAATATAGAATCAAAAGAACCATTGCTCACAAGTTAAGAATAATCATACCCTTAAGTATAACCATAATCATAAATATAACCACTGTTTCCAAATTAAGCATAATCAGATAATAGTAGGGCTAGTTCTGGGCTCTCTGTGCCAACCTTTTGATCTATTTGTTAATCCTTATGCTTGTACCATATTATCTTGATTATTGTAGCTTTACTACCTTTATACAAGTCTTGAAAGCAGTCAGTATAAGTCTGCCAAGTCTGTTCTTCTCATTTCCAAAGATGGCTTTTGAAATTCTAGGTCCTTTGTATTTCCATGTAAATTTTAGAATCATCTTATCAATTCTCATAAAAAGTTCTGCTGGGATTCTGACTGGGATTGCATTGAATGTTTATACCTATTTGGGAAGAATTGATAATAATACTGAGTCTTCCAATCCATAAACATGGTATACCTTTCCATTTATTTAAGTCTTCTAGCTGGGCATGGTGACTCTTGCCTGTACTCCCTGCTACTCAGGAACCTGAGGGGGTTGAGGGTTACTTGAGCCCAGGAGTTTGAAGTTGAAATGAGCTATGATCACACCACTGCACTCTAGCCTGGGTGACAGAGTGAGACCCTGTCTGTAAAAAATAAATAAATGAATAAAATAAGTCTTCCTGATACAAAACACAGTTAGTATAATCAATAATCAGTTAGTGTATACTTTAAAATAACTAAAAGAGTGGAATTGGAATGTTCCTAACATGAAGAAATGATAAATGCCTGAGGTGATGTATACCACAATTACCCTGATTTGATTAATTCACATTGTATGCCTGTATCAAAACATCACAGCTACCCTATAAAGATATACCATTATTATATATGCACAATAATGAAAAATTTAAAAAATTTTTTTAAAAGTAATTCTTCTTTAATTTTCTCAGTACCATTTTGTAGTTTTCAGTACAGAGGTCTTTGCAGGTTTTTGTTGATATATTGCAAAATATTGTATATTTATGTTGTTATAGTAAATAAAATTTTTTAAGTCTCATTTTCTAATTTTGTACTGCTAGTATACTAAATTCACATTGATATTTGTATATTACCCATATAGCTTTCAACCTTTTATTTGTAGCTGTTTCATAGATTCCTTAGGGTTTTTCTATGTAAGTAATAACAAGTCATGATGATAAATCACTAAAAACCAAGCCAAGCGATACCCAGAAAATTAGCCCTCTGTCTAGAATGTGCAGACCATGAAGAAATAAGGGGGGGGGACTTACAATGCTTCATCAATGCACTAAAACTTTATGCTTATGTGTCCAACAGATGCACATAATAATGCAAAGAAGGTGAGCCAGATTGTTAAAGTTTTTGACATTTGATTGTTTCCTTGATTTTTGGGAGAGAGAGTGATAGATGGGCTAATCCCACCCCATCTGCATTTGAATAAATTCTCATCTGCTCCTCAAATAGTGTTACCATCAGTAAAAAAAAAAAAAAAAAAAAATAGGTCAGCCTCCCGGGCAAGATGGTGAAATAAGACTTTCCAGAGACAATAAACATCAATTTGAACAACCACCCATGCATGAGAAGGAATCCAGGTGAGAGATTACAACACCTGGATGGAGCATGGAAATAAAAAAAGACACATTGAAGAGGGTGAGAATGAGCTTCATGCCCTCTGGTTACCCCTACCCCAAGCCCTGGCAGCACAGCACGGAGATACCCTCCATGTGGGAGAAGCAGAATGAACTGAGCCCCCGATTTTGCTGTGGACCCCAGCACCAAGTTGTCCCAGTGAAACCTGGTGTCGGGCTGGACCTCACAGCCCCTGGCCCCGGGCCCCAGGCACCAGGCTGGCCCTGCAAATTCATGCTTCAGGCCTACCCCCATGGGCTCAGACTTCACACATGCCCCAGTGACAGACCAGCCCTGCAGCACCAGCCTCCAGGCTGGCTTCCATGAAACCAGCCTCCAGGTCCATTACAGTACCAGGCCAGCCTCTGCTTACCCAGGCTCCAAGCTAGACCCCACAGCCCTGGGCTCCATATTTGCCCCAACACCAGATAGGACCCTTGGACTTAGACTTGACACCCCATTGGGCCCAAGGTCCAGGCCCCCAGCCCCAGTAGACACCAGCACCAAGCTAATCACCACACACCCCAGTTCCAGGACTGCCCCATGGATCTAGGTTCCAGGCTGGTCCCTATGGACTGAGGACTCAGGCTTACCCCTATGGACTCAGGCTCCATATCCATCCCCATGTTCCCAGACACCAACACTGCCCTTGTAGGCCCAGTTGTCAGGCTCACCCCAGGGAACCCCAGTGTCAGGCCAGGTCTCACAGACTCAGGACCATCCCACCCCTGTGGACACAAACACCAAGCACTCAGCACCAACCCACACCCTGCAGGCTGTCTTAGGTTCTGCCCCAGTACCAGGCTGCCTTGTGGACCCAGGCTTCAGGCCATCACAGAGGCCCTTGCATTAGGCAAAGCCTCATTAATCCAAGTACCAGGCTTGCCACACAATGACTCAGGAGCCAGGCCACCCTGCCTGAGGGATCCAGCAGAAAGCCCACCCACAGCCCTGCAAGGTGGCACACCCGTAATCTCTGGATAGACTGATGAAGGACTTTCACTGCCAAAGCTAGCCTGTAAAGACTAGAAGAAATGCCTACTTCTTCAAATGTGCAGACACCAATGAAAGGCCAATATCACAGATAATCAGAGAAACATAATACTACCAAAGGAAAAAGATAAAGAAGTAACTAAACCTAAAGAAGTGGAGGTCTGTGAACTGCCTGACAAAGATATCAAAATAATTTTCAGGTTTTCTTCCAGAGTATTTCAGGGGTACAAACTCTCTGGTTACATAAATTGCCTTTACACCAACAACAAGCATGCTCATCCCCCAGGCAGCACAAACTTGCATCCCTTAGGTATGGATTTATCCATACCCTACTCCCCACTCCCACCTGCCCGCCCCCCTAGGAATGATACTTCCCATACATGCACATTAGCAATGATCAGTTAATACCAATTTAATGGTGAGGACATGTGGTGTTTGTTTTTCAATTCTTGTGATACTTCACTTAGGAGAATGGGCTCCAGCTCCATCCAGGAAAATACAATAGGTAGTTCAACATTTTTATGGCTGAGTAGTACTCCGTGGTATACATATACCATATTTTGTTAATCCACTCATGGATTGATGGGCACTTGGGTTATTTACACATCTTTGCAACTGTGAATTGTGATGCTATAAATATTCAAGTGCAGGTAACTCCTTTATAGAATGTCTTTTTTTCCTTTGGGCAAATACACAGTAGCGGGATTGCTGGATCAAATGGTAGTTCTACTTGTAGCTCTTTGAGGTATCTCCATATTACTTTCAATAGAGGTTGTACTAGTCTGCAGTCCCACCAGCAGCGTATGAGTGTTTCCTTCTCTCTGTATCCACACCAACATTTGTTGTTTTAGGACTATTTTATAAAAGCCAATCTCACTGGAGTTAAGTGATAGCTCACTGTGGTTTTGATTTGCATTTCCCTGATGATTAGAGATGTTGAGCACTTTTTCATATGTTTCCTGGCCATTAGCCTATCCTCTTTTGAAAAGGTTCTGTTCATGTCCTTTGTCCACTTTTTAATGGGGTTGTTTGATTTTTTCTTGCTGATTTTCCTGAGTTCTATACAGATGCTCATTATCAGCCCTTTACTGAACGTATAGCATGCAAATACTTTCTCCCATTGTGTAGGTTACCTATTTGCTCTACTGATAGTTTCTTTGGCTGTGCAGAAGCTTTTTAATTTGATCAGGTCCCATTTATTTATTTTTGTTGTTGCTATGATTGCCTTTGGGGTCTTGTTCATAAATTCTTTGCCTAGGGCAATGTCTATAAGAGGTTTTCCAACATTTTCTTCTAGAATTCTTATCATTTCATGCCTTAGGTTTAAGTCTGTTATCCATCGTGAGTTGATTTTTGTGAGAGATGCAGATCGTGTTTCAATCTTCTACATGTGGCTATCCAATTAGCCCAGCACCATTGATTGAACAAGGATTCTTTTCCCCAGTGTATGTTTTTGTCTGCTTTGTCAAATATCAGATGGCAGTATGAGCATGATTTTATATCTGGGTTCCCAGTTCTGTTCCATTGGTCTGCAGCTCTATTCTTATGCCAGTAACATGTTGTTTTGGTTACTATAGCCTTGTAATATAGCTTGAGTCTAGTAAATTGATGCCTCCTAATTTGTTCTTTTTTCTTAAGTTTGCATTTGCTAGATTAGGTCTTCTCTGGTTCCATATGTAGCATACATTTATTTTTTTCTAGTTCTGAGAAAAATGATGTTAGTATTTTAATAGGGATTGCATTGAATCTGTAAATCACTTTGGGTAGTATGGATATTTTAACAATGTTGATTCTGCCAATCCATGAGCACAGGATGGTTTTCCACCTGTTTATGTCCTCTGCTATTTTCTTCCTCAGTATTTCCTGGTACTCATTGTAGAGGTCTGTCACCTCCTTAAATATATTTCTAGATATTTTATTTTCTTTGTGGCTATTGTGAAAGATATGGAGTCTCAGTTTGACTGTTGTTGGCATATAGGAATGCTACCTGTGTATGTTGATTTTATAATTTGAGAATTTGCTGAACTTATTCATCAATTGCCGTAGTATTTTTGCAGAATCATCGGGGTTTTCTAGATATACGATCATATCGTCAGCAAAGAGTGATAGTTTGACCTCTTCTGCTCCCATTTGGATGTCACTGATTTCCTTCTTTTATCTGATTGCTCTGGCTAGGACTTCCAGCACTATGTTGAATAGAAGTCGTGATAGAGAGCAACATTTTGTGGTTTCAGTTCTAAGTGGGAATGCTTTCAATTTTTCTCCATTCAGTTTGATGTTGGCTGTGGTTTGGCATATATGGTTTTTATCATTTTGAGGGAAATCCCATCTCTGCTTATTTTCTTAAGTGTTCTTATCATAAAAGAGTGCTAAATTTTGTCAAATACTTTATCTGTGTCTATTGAGAAGATCATATGGTCTTTGTTTTTACTTCTGTTTACGTGGTGAGTTACATTTATAGATTTGCATATGTCAAACCATCTGTGCATCTCTGGGATGAAGTCCAGCTGGTCATGATGGATTATATTTTTAATGAGCAGCTGAATTCTATTTGCTAGGATTTTATTGACAATTTTTCAAATATATTCATAAGGGATATTGGTCTGTCATTTTTTGTTGAGTCCTTTCCAAGCATTGGTATCAGGGTGAATTTGGCTTCATAAAACATGTTGGGGAGGATTCCTTTCTTCTCAATGTTGTGGAATAATTTCAGCAGGATAGGCACCAGTTCTTTGTGGGTCTGGTAGAATTCAGGTGTGAAACCATCTGGTCTGGGACCTTTTTTTTCAGGAAGGTTCTTTATTGTTTCAATTTTGTCACTTGATATTGGTCTGGTCAGGAATTCTATTTCTTCCTGATTGAGCCTAGGGAGGTTGTGTGTTTATAAGCATTTGTCCATTTCCTCTACTTTTTCAAGTTTATGTGCATATTTTTATGGTATTCATAGATGATATTTTTATTTCTGTGGTATCAGTTGTAATATTTCCTTTCTCATTCCTAATTGACTTATTAGAGTCCTTTCTTTTCTGCCTCTGGTTAATCTAGTGAAAGGCACATCAATTTTTTAAATGAAGTGAGAACGGCTGTACCAGCTTTCTTTTGGTTTCTATTGGCATAGAACATTGTTTTCCATCCCTTCACCTTGAGTCTGAATGACTCCTTGTGGGTTAGATGTGTTTCCTGAAGACAGCAGATCCTTGGCTTGTGTATATTTATCCATTTGGCCAGCCTATGTCTCTTCAGTGGGTGATCAAGCCATTAGTATTGATTGAAAGAATTGATAATGGGTGGATTTCTCTTCATCTTGTTGAGTAGAACTTCGTTGCTTTGTTTTATCTCTTCAGCCATTGTGGTATCGGGCCATTGACCTTTAGCTTTTGAGTGATTTTACACTGGTTAGTGTCTATTTTGCTGATCTGTGAATAATGCAGTTCTGAGTACTTCCTGCATGGCAAGTCTTATCTGGACAAATTCCCTGTGTTTGCTTGTCTGAGAAAGACTTTATTTCCCCCTCATATACAAAACTTATGTTTGCATGATACAAAATTCTAGGCTCAACATTCTTCCATTTGAGAAGACTGAGGACAAGACCCCAGTTCCTTCTAGCTTGTAAGGTCTCAGTTGAGAAGTCTGCAGTTAGTCTGATGGGTTTTCCTTTGTAAGTTATGTGCTGCTTTTGCCTTACAGCTTGTAGGAGGGCCTCTTTGGTGTTTCTTTTGGCCAGCCTTATGACTATGTATTGTGGTGTCTTCCTGTTTTCAATGAATCTCCCAAGAGTGCTTTGAGCTCTCGTATCTGGATATCTAGATTTCCAGCAAGGGAAATTTTCCTCAATAATTCCCTCAAATAAATTATCCAACCCTTATTTATTTTCTTCTTCACCCTCTCAGATTCCTATGATTATTATGCTAGGCTTCTTCATATAATCCCATATTTCTTGTAGGCTTTGCTTTTTTCTCTTATTTCTCTGCTCTCTGTGACTGACTTGTTTAATTGAAAGATGTTATCTTCAAGCTCTGAGATTATTTCTTCTGCTTGATCTAACCTATTCTTAAAACTTTCTGCTGTGTTCTGTAATTCCTGGAATGAATTTTTCATTTCCAGAATTTCTGTTTGATTTTTCTTTAGTATTTCAATTTCTTTAGTCAATTTTTCATTCATTTCCTGCATTGTTTTGGTGGTTTATTTGTGTTGTCTTTCCATTTCATCTTGCATTTCATTGAGCTTCCTTACAATTTACAATCTGTGTTCAAAATTCTTCATCTGTCATTTCAATCTTCTGATTTTGATTTGTATCCATTGCTAGAGAGCTGTTTTTCCATTTTGGGGGTGTTCTCTTGCTTTGAATCTTCATACTTTCAGAGTTCTTTTGCTGATTCCTTCTCAACTGGAACAGTTATTGCTTCTTACCTTTGGATTTTTCCAAAATAATTGTCTTAAAGAAGCCTAGTGAACTACAGAGAACACAGATTAACAAGTAAATGAAATCAGGAAAACAATACACAAACAAGATCAGAAGTTCAATAAAGAGATAAAAACCACAAAAAAAGAACAAAAGAGAAATTCTGGAGCTAAAGAAAACAATGACTTAAGAGAAAACTGTTAACAAAATTGTGCTAGTAACTCTATCCACGGCTACTGATAATTATTTTAAATGTAAATGGATTAAATTATCTAATCAAAAGATATGGAATGTCTGAATGAATAAAAAGACAAGATAGAACAATATTCTGCTTATAAGAGACTCAGTTTAGCTTTAAAACACACAGAGACTGAAAATGAGGAGATGAAAAAAGATATCACATGCAAATAGTGACTAAAAGAGAGCAAAGGTGGCTATACTTATATGAGATGAAATAGACTTTAAGTAAAAAACTGTTACAAGAGATAAAGAAGGTCATTATATAATGATAAAGTGGTCAATTTATTAACAGAATATAACAATTATAAATCTATCTATATACCCAACATTGGAACATCTAAATATATAATTCAAATATTAACAGAACTGAAAGGAAAAATACAAGTTAATATCATGGTAATAGGTGACTTCAACACTCCAGTTTCAACAATAGATAGATCATTCAGAGAGAAAATCAGTAAGAAAACAGTAGACTTGAACAACACTGCAGACCAAATGGACCTCATAGACATATAGAGAACATCCACTCAACAGCAGAAAAATACACATTCTTTTCAAGAACACTTTAATTATTATGCAGGAAAGATCATATATTAGGCCACAAAACAAATCTTAACAAATTTAAGAAGATTGAAATCATAGCATGTATCTTTTCTGACCACAATGGTATGAATCTAAAAATTAATTACAGAAGGAAAATTGGAAAATTCACCAATAGGTGGAAATTAAACACACTCCTGAATAACCAATGGATCAAATAAGAAATCAAAAGAGAAGTCAAAGCATATTTTGAGAGAAAGGAAAATGGAAACACAACATACCAAAATTTATGGGAGGCAGCAAAAGCCATTCTAAGAAGGATGTTTCTAGCAATAAATACTTATGTCAAAAAAGAAGAAAACTCTCAAATAAACAACCTAAGGTTATACTCTAAGGAAGCAGAAAAAGAAGATTAAACTTAGCCCAAAGGAAGGAAACTTAGCAAAAGAAAGGAAATAACAAAGATCAGAACAAAAATTAATGAAATGTAGGCTAGAAAAATAATAGAAAATATCAATTAAACTAAGAGTTGGTGTTTTGAAAAGATAAACAAAATTGACAAACCTTTAGCTAGGTTAGGTAAGAAAAAAATAGAAAAAACTTAAATAAATATTATAAAATTATAAATGAAAGAGGTACAACTGATACCACAGAAATACAAAGGATTGTAAGAGAGAGACTACAATGAACAATTATTTGGAAACAAATTGGATAACTTAGAAGAAATGGATATACATTCCTAGAAACATAAAATATACTGAGACTAAATTGTGAAGGAATAGAAAATTTGAATGGACTAAGGGGTATGGTGATTAAATCAGTAATCAAAAACCTCCCAACAGAAAAAAAACTCTGAACCAAATGGTTTCATAGGTGAATTATATCAAACATTAAAAAAAATAATAATAATGCCAATTGTTCTCAAACTTTTCTAAAAAATTGAAGAGCAGAGAATACTTCCAAACTCATTTTACAATTCCAGCATTACTCTGATACCAAAGACAAACAAGAAGACTACAAGCAAAGAAAATTATAGGTCAATAGCCCTGATGAACATAGATGCAAAAATTCTCAACAAGCTGTTCGCAATCTAAATTCAATAGCACATGTGCCATGATCAAGTCGGATTTATCCCTGGTATGCAAAAATGGTTCAACATACACAAATCAATAAATTTCATACACCACATTAACAAAATGAAGGATAAAAATTATATGATTATCTCAATAGAACCAGAGAAAGCATTTGACAAAAGTTAACATCCTTTCATGACAAAATCTCTCAACAAATTAGATATAGAAGGAATGTATCTTAATATAATAAAGGCCATATATAGCAAGCTCAGAAATAACATATACTAAAGGGTGAAAAGCTGAAAGTTTTGTCCCTAAGATCAGGAACAAGACAAGAATGCTTGTTCTCACCACTTCTATTTAATATAGTACTGAATGTCCTAGTCAGAACATTTAGGCAAAAATAAATAAATAAAAGGCATCCAAATCAGAAAGGAAGAAGTAAAATTATCTCTGTTTGTAGATGACATGATGTCATATACAGAAAACCCTAAGGACTCCACCAAAAAACTGTTAGAACCTAATAAACATATTCAGTTAAGTGGCAGGATACACAATGAACATAGAAAAATAAGTAGGGTTTCTATACAATAACCACAAGCTATCTGAAAAAGAAATTAAGAAAAAAGCCCCATTTATAATAGCTACAAGAAAATAAAATATTTAGGGATAAATTTTTTTCCTAGAAAGGAGGAAAAAGAGGTGAAAGATCTGTACGTTGAAGACTAAAAAACACTGAGGAAAGAAATTGAAGAACACACAAACAAACGGGAAGGTATTTCATGTTCATGGATTGGAAGAATTAACATTAAAATGCCCATAGTATCCAAATTGATCTACAGATTCAGCTCAATCCCTATCAAACTTCCAATTACATTTTTCACAGAATAGATAAACTAATTCTAAAATTTGTATGGCACCACAGAAGACCCTGAATTGTCAAAGCAATCTTGAACAAAAAGAACAAAGCTGGAGGCATCATATTGCCTGATTTCAAAATATTCTATAAAGCTATGGTAATCAAAACCACATGGCACTCACATAAAAGCCAAAATACAGACCCAATGGGAATACTACTTGGCCATAAAAAGGAATAAAATAATGTCTTTTGCACAACTTGGATAGAACCGGATGGAGACCATTATTCTAAGTGAAGTACCTCAGGAATGAAAAAACAAATACCACATGTTCTCACTTATAAGTTGGAGCTAAATGATGGGTATGTATGGTCATAAAGTGGTTTAATAGACATTAGAAACTAAGAAGAGGGGAGGGTGCGAGGGAGGTGAGGTTTAAAAAAGTACCTATCAAGTACAACGTACACTATTCTCATGACAAGTACACTAAAAGCCCTGACTTCAGCATGACACAATTCATCCATGTAACAAAAAAACACTCGTACCCCTTAAATCATTGAAATAAAATTTAAAAGAAACAACCGCAAGAAATATAGACCAATGGAAGAGAATAGAGAACCTGGAAATTAAGCCACATATCTACAGCCAACCGATTTTTGACAAAGGTGCCAAGAACACAAAGTGGAAAAAGAACAGTCTCTTCAATAAATGCTGTTGGGAAAACTGGATATCCACAAGCAGAAGAATGAAACTGGACCCTTATGTCACAATAGATACAAAAATCAACTCAAAATAGATTAAAGACTTAAACATAAGATCTGAAACTGAAGAACTTCTAGAATAAAATATAGAGAAAAAGATTTTTGACATTTGTCTGGGCAATAATTTTTTGGATATGACTGCAAAAGCGCAGTCACAAGCAAAAACAGGTGAGCAAGGTTACATCAGACTAAAATGCTTCTGCACAGCAAAGGAACCCAGCAGCATGAAGAGACATGCTGCAGAAGGGGAGAAAATGTTTACAAACCACACACCTTACATAGGGTTAATTCCCAAAATATGCGAGGAACTCAAACAGCCCAATAGCAAGAAAACACATAACCTGATTTGAAAATGGACAAAGGATCTAAATGACATTTTTCAAAAGAAGACATCAGGCATGTTTACACAGTGGCTATGGAATCTGCCTTGAACCAGAATGAAAGAACTGGAGGAAAATAACATTTATTTTTACCTGACAGATTTTCAATTTTCTCTATGATTTTGTTTTTTATGCAAGCTAGATATGTAACCTTGTGAAAGCTATTCGACCTTAGTTTCTTTATCTGGGAAAGTAAGAAGCCAGATAAGATGGTTCAGAATCAGAAGACGCTTTCCAACCCTGGTTTTGCTGTTGATCACGGGGGTTCGTATGCAAGTCCCACTACCTCCCTGAACTGAGCGTCACAGTCAGAGTCATACAGGCATTAACATATGTTTGAACCGAATGATAAAATGAACGCGAAAGTCCCTTAAAAATTGAAAAGCAATGTACAAATGATAAGTCAGCTTCATCCCATTCTCCAAAGTCCCCTCCAGACAGAATCCACCCACTCATTCATGCATTACTTTGAGAGCCTGCCATGTGCCGTGAACTGTGCTAGGCCACGACGCCGTGGTAATCACTAAGCACCACCCCTGCCCTCATAGCGCCTGTGGGCTAGTGGAGGAGAAACCCATAAAATAACTACACAAATCGTTTTGTGATCCTGTGACACAGCCATGCTTCTTCCTCATTCTCTCTTCCTAGTCACCTGTGGCACCATGTGGCATCTCCGTGGTGATGCCGGAGGAAAGAGAGAGAGAATCCTCTCTCCTCCCCCACTGCTGTGGGCGGGAATATTTTATCACTGACTTTGTGTAGAATTTCTAGCCCATAATGATAACAAGTGCACGGACTTTAGTCAATTTTATTATTGTTTGTAAATTCTCTTTAGACGATTGTCCTGTTGTCTGCACCTAGGATGGTGCGTGTCCATACACCACGCACCCCCAACAGGATCCCCACCCATCGACCTCTCTACCACTCTCTCCAGTCTGGGTCCACAGTTTGTCCTCTCTAATAGGAGAGTGTCTCTGTGTTGTGGACAAACTGCCACTGCTCAAAAATCCCAGCGCAGCTCCAGTCCCACACCTCTCTCTACCTGGCTGCCTTGACCGACGCCGCGCTGAATCTCAGACCCAGAGCCCTTCGTTTTTGGAGAGGCTCATACCTCTCAGCTCACTTACGCCTTTCCATGCATGTAGGCCCCTGGTTTATCGTGCCTCTCAAGTAAAACAAGAAATACTAACGCTCCTAAAACAGACTAAATTTAGGCAAGACTTAGACTATAATTTCTGCGGCTGGCAGAGTGATAACTGCCCAGACAATGTCCTATTAGCCTGTTACGCTGCCGTAACACAGACTGCATGGCTCCAACAACAGAAACTTGTTTCCTCACAATTCTGGAGGCTGGCAGTCGGACATCAAGGTGTCCTTGGCTTTTTCCGGGGCCTCTCTCTTTGGCTTGCCGGTGGCCATTTCCCTGTGTCTCTGTACAAGTTTCCTCTTATAAGGACACCCATCAAATGGACTAGAGCTCCCTTAAATGATCTCATTTTAGCTTAATCACCTCTTTAAAGACCCCATCTCCAAACACAGTCACATTCTGAGGTGGGTTGAGACTTTAACACAGGAATTCGGCGGGGGCACAAGCCAGGACACCACAGTTGTCCATGTCCTAATCCCCAGAACCAGTGAATACACCCTGTTACCTTGCAAAAGGATTTTGCAGATGCGATTAAGTCAAGCATCCTGAGACGAGGGGATTAGCCTGGGCTACCCAGGTAGCCCCAGTGTAATCACAGGGTCCTTAGGGGGAGGCAGGAAGGTCCAAGTCAGAGAAGAAGGCATGAGGGCAGAAGCAGGGATCAGAGCGAGACAGACAGACAGACTTGGAGATCTTACTCTGTTGGCTTTGAAGGCGGAGGAAGGGACCATGAGCTGAGAATACAAATGACCTTTGGAAACTGGAAAAGGCAAGGAAGTGGATTCTCCCCCTCTAAAGCCTCTAGAAAGAACAGCCCTGTGGATGTGCGGACACCTGGTTTCAGCTGGGAGAGACCTTGACCTCCAAAACTGTGGAGTAATGAATTTGTGTTGGTATAAGCCCTCAAATTCATGGTTACTTGTTATAGCAACAAAAGGAAAAAGTATACAACTTCCCATTCTGCAAATATTTTGGAAGCTGTGAAAATTAGGGAATTGTCAGAGGGATAATAAGAAACTAAAGAAAAATTGGAGACCAAGAGAAAATACCACAGGAAATGAGGAAGAGAGGGGGGTGGGGAGAGAAACCACGACATGCAGCTGGAGGGCCTGGGAGGGTCCGGGACTGCGGGCCCTGCAGGGGAAGACACCGGCCCGGAGACGACACTGACGGGGAAGTGAAAACACTAAGCACATCCAGCATGGTGACACCAGTGCAGGACCCTGAGCCTCCAGGGAAGGAGAGTGGCAAGTACTCAGCAGATATTTATGTCGTGCCTTCCGGCCACACTGACGTGCTGGGGCCTGGGCAGAGCGGCCACAGGAAGACCGGCCAAGGTCCAGCGAGACCAGGCAGCAGCCTAGGCCACGTGCACCTCAGAGAAGCCACCGACATAGCAGGACTTAGTCCTATGTCCATCTAGGTGAATAATTTGGGCATCATCAGTGGGAGTGACAAAAATAATAATAGCTACTTTTTAGGGAGAGTGTACTATCTCAGAGCACTTGAGAAACTGAATGTGCAAATGGACAGTAGCCAGACCATCTACACAAGCAGAACCCTGACCCACAACCTACAACAACCTGCCCAGGAAATCCACCCATTGTCCACAATAACCAGCCCAGGAAGATAGCCCCCTGTTAAGGCAGACCTGTAGAAAGTTAGACTGCTACCTCTAGTAGTAATCCAGGAAATTAGACAATAAATTTTGTAACAATCAACCCAAAATGGCCAGGACTTGATTAACAACTGACAGTTTCCCTAATCTTTGTTTCTGCTTCCAACTGAGGACCAATGAGAGAAAGCTAAACACGCACCCCTACCCAGTCCCAGAGGATGCCCTGCTTTCCCGCGGCCTGCCCCCAGCATCCCCAGCCCACAGCCTCAATCAGGGCACACCTGCAGTCCTCCCTCCTTTCCACATAAAGTCTTCCCCCTCCTCTGCCTGCCTGGGGGTCTGTGCCAAAGTGCAAGCGATGGCAGCTGACTGCCTTGCTGCAGCAGCTCTGAGTAAAGAGCATTGACCTGTTCTCACTTGGTTGGTCTTTGTTTCTTTCCACACACTAACTCGAACACTTAGGAAGCACTCACTTAGGGACACCTCATGGTGACGGGTGACTGGCAGGAGCCAGAGGACCATGCTCATGGCACCTGAGCTCTGCTGTTCAGCATCTGACACTGGAGACCTGGGGAAGTTTGGTGAAATACTTTGTCCAAAGGCTACCACTGACCAGGTTTGAGAAAGACTGAGCTAGAGATTAGCAAACAAAGCCATCATTTGTAGACAGAAAAATAGTTGATGCCAGAACAGAAGGATTAAATGGGAAAATCCACACAATGATCAGTCTGAGATAGATACAACTAACCCACACCACAGGGATATTTCTTTTTAGAAATTACTGTGTTTCAAAATGTGCTGAAGCTATTCCTAAGAGCTCCTCCAGTCTCAGGTGTGCCGAGTGACACAAGAAAGTGACTCCCAGTGGGTCCCTGGCTTCACACAAGAGAGAATTCAGGAGGGAGTTGACAGTATAAAGTGAAAGTGATACTTATTCAGAAACTATATAAAGTCTACTCCACAGACAGAGCAGAGGCTGGCCCTCCCTGCAGCAGAGAACCAGCCCCCTGTTTCCCGTTGCCTTTCTAATGAAGCAAAGGGCTAAACAAGGGGGGAAATTTTCATGGCAGGCGTGGTGTGGTTTCACCATCCTGGCTCTAACCGGTTGGAACTTGCTCTGCCTCCATCCTGTACTGATTAGGGCAATTTGACACTTTGTGTTGAGACTTCCTGGCTCAGTTAGGTAACGGGGCGCAGTGCCCAAAGCAATGCCCCAGGCACTGCCTGCAGGAAGACCAGACCTAGAGCAGTACCCACGTGCTCCCTATCTCACAGTCCGGGCCTCCATGCCACCACCGCCAGTGACCCCGGCAGACTCCGACACCACTCTCCTGCCCTTGGGTCTGACTCACCCTAGCACCCAACACTTCCCACCAGGCCCTGCATTCAGAATGCTGCACAGGAACCTGAGTGCCCAGGCCCCTCCGTACACAATTCCCTGCCCTGGGCCTGCAGCCCAAGTCTACCGCACTTTGTCATGGTGGCCTGAGCAGACTAGGGCAAGGGTTGTAACGGTCTCTTGGTAGATACGTCCCCAGGTGACGCCATCCTTATACTCCGATTGGGCAAAATCAAAGCTAACACAGCAGTAACCTGAGCTCCATACCCTGAAAGAACAGGGCCTCCTCCTTCTGCTACTGGCTGGCACATGGGCCAGCGCTCACATGGGACTGACATGGAAGGCAGGTCCCTGCCGTGTGATCCTGCAGAACTGCAAGGTGAATTTTTTTTTCAACTTTAATAGCAAAAACAGGTTTCGTTGAGGAAGGTAAAATTCTGCATTAACTCCTGTCCAAGAGTTTCCTGCCTACTCTACAGATTTCAGACTTGCCAGCCCTCACAAAAACAAACTCTTTGAAATCTCAGTCTGTCTGTCTGTCTATCTCTCTCTCTCTGACTAGTTCTGTTTCTCTCGAGAACTCTAATATACCTGGCAAAGTCTCACCTTGGATAAATCCAACTATCTGCCTTGTCTGTGCTCATATCTAATTGGTGAAATCATGCTGGGAGGAAAATCACAAAATGAGGCTGACTGATATAATTTTAAATTCAAAATTTCAAACCTTAAATGAACAATCAATACTTCTTGGCAAACTGCTTCAAACTCCCCACACTCCCATTCTCCTCTGCCCATAAGATCTCCTACTTCACTGAGAAAACAGAAACCATGAGAGTTGATGAAAGCCAGGAGGTTAAGGCTTCACCTTCCCACCACCAGACTTCTTGCAAGGGCGGCAGCTTTCTGCATTCCCTCCTGCTTGATGGCTCCTCTCAGGAGAGCCAAACTCTCTGCCTGTGCTCTGCACCCGCTTTCCTGCATACAGTATTCTCTCTTTTTCACTCTCTCACTTTCTGGACCCCACATTTTCCTTTATCTACTAACCCATTTCTTTGTTCCACTTCAGAGTTAATCTTGAAAAAGTTATCTATACCCACTGTGTTAATAACACTTGTTCATTTCTCACTTTTTAAAAAAAATTTCATTCATTGTTTTGCAATAACCAACTTCAACTTGGCTTCTTTCTTCCCACTTTAATAAAACTACTCATCAAGATCACCAAAAATTTCCCACATAACCTCTCTGTGCCTGCTTCCTCACCTATAAAGTGGGAGTAACAGTGCCCACCTTGTAGGGTTGTGTGATGTTTAAACAACTTAATGTACAGTATGTTTAGAGAACAGTGCCTGGTATGTGATAGGCGCTGAATCAGTATAAGCTGTGAATAGCATTAGTATATTCTGGATTCGTGTTTTCTCTAGGTTCTGATTTTTTGTTTCTAGCTTAATATGTGTGGGCCCTTGAGTAGTAAACTGCCTCAGCTTTTTGGGGGAAGGTGGGAAGAGACAAAAATAAACTATGTAATCTCCATTAAGCAATGAGATCTCTACTGAATGTCAGCCAAGTGTCTTCAATAACTACTGCATAATTTCTTAAGGATGAGCTACCTCAAACCCAATCACCGAAGCAAATTCACTCCCTCCACCCCCTTGTTCACCCAAATGCTTTCCTGACTTTCTGATTTTTGCCAATATCCTTTTTCCAAGCATAAGACCTTCCTGTCTACATTCATTCACTTCCCACTTCATATATCTCGACCTCTACCTTGAAGGCATGCTCTCTGACAGCAGACTAAGTTACATTTTTAGGACCTGCCTCTGTGTGCTAAGCTCATGAACGCAGCCTGTGTGTACCGTCATGCCTCACTTAATGATAGGGATACATTCTGAGAAATGTGTTCTTAAGCGATTTCATCATTGTGTGAATACCAGAGTGCACTTACACAAACCTAGATGGTATAGTCTACTACACCCCTAGATTATATGGCATAGCCTGTTGCTCCTAGGCTATAAACCTGTACAGCATGCTACTGAATACCGTAGGCTGCAAGGCGGATCTTATGGCCAGGAGCTCACTTTTCACTCATGGCTGCTGGCATCAGCCTTGAAGAAAATTAAGTGTCAGGCAAAGTCCTGGCTCAGGTGCCACCTGTGAGCACAGAGTGAAGAGGCCCTTCCAACTCCAAACACCCCAGTCACATCAGAGGCCGGGCTGCAGTCAGGAACCTTCCTCGCTCCGCACAAGTGCACGGGACACGGCCTCACTGGACTCTGAGTCCTAGGAAGGAGGAGCTGTGTCTGGTTCTGCTCACTCTTTTCTTTCCACCGCTGAGCACGGTGCCTGGCATCTGCACGGGAGGCTGCCAGGCTGGACGGCTGTTCCCTGTGTGGGGGCTGTTCCCAGCGCTCTCCTCCCGTCACCAGCACCGCGGCTGGGATTCAAGCAACAGTGACAGAGATGCTCTGTTTGTTCTGACACCACGGGATCATCTGTCCTGGACACTTGGCAGTTTCCCACCCTGTAGCTCTCGTCTTGGGTTCTAGAATGGGGCAAATTCTCTGCCCCTTCACAATTAGTGCTTCACGGCAGAGCAGTCCTGCCAGGCGGACAGCTGGGCTCCAAGTGAAATCCACCAACATGGCCGGGGATGCGGCCTTGCCGCCGTCATGCCTCTCTCTGCCTTCAGGCCGTAAGTCCCAAGAGCCTCCCTGCCCAGTGGTCTACCACATTTCTGGAACCCATTTGTTTTCCCCTCACTGTCATCCGAGATGTCACCTCTTACCTGGCAGAGCGCACAGAGGCAAGGTCTCCCCAGCACGTCTGCCAGGCGTCCTGCACCAGGCCTGAGCTGAGGCCCTTGCTCTCCCTCAAGCAGGGCCTCTGTCCGCCCCAGCACTGTGTCTACTCTCTCTCTCTTGCACCGTCAACTTGCCCCCCAGCCCTGGCCCGGACTACTACCACAAACATACGACAGGTTCCAGCGTCTCCCACCTTTAAAACAAATGTCTTTCCAGAGCCCACACTTGCCCTCGAGCTGCTGCCCTCCTCGTGGTGGCTCCTGGCCGCTCTACCTGCAGCTGTGCCCTAGTTCTCCAAACTTGTGTGGTTATGAAAAGTCTACTTCCAGCCCCAACACCATCCCTGTAATCCAAACTCAAATATCTCAAAGCCAACTTTGACGTCTAGTAGGCATCTCAAATGTGATAAAAATCAAACTCTCACCAAGTCCCCTAAGTTTGCTGAGCCCTCAGTCATCCCCATTTCAGCAAATGGCACCTAGACGAACCCTAGGAATCCTTCCTAATTCCTCTCTTCCCATCACCCTGGAATTCTTGCTGGAATTCATCAGCAAGTCACACCGGCTCTTCTTCCTGAGTCCTGAGTCCAGCCTCTCTCACCGCAGCCTGCCAGCCCAGCAGGCTCCAGCTTGCGCCGCCTCTCTGAGCTCTTACACAGAGGGTCTCCTGCGCTGTGAACAGCATGGACCCTGGAGCTGAGCAAGAACTAATCTCACCAGCTGCCCTGCTCAGGATGTGGAGCCACAGAAACTGTGATGGCTTGCCCTAGACCACATGAGCATATGCAGAAGAGGCAGGATTTGAACCTAGGAAGCTTGTTTCAGGGTCTGTGCTCCCAATCACGATGTGAAAACACAAGCAAGGGCAGGGTATGGGGAGTGTCCGGAGATGTGAAGAATTCCCCAGCTAATCTGCAAGACTTTCCTTCTCAAGGTGGAGAGAGTTAGGGGCACTCAACCCCCCCACACACCCCACCCACACATGCCCACATCTTGGAGGCAGGCCACATGGCTGCGGAAGGTCTGACTCCAAAAGATAGATTTATTAACCATTTTTTTCAGACTTCAAAAACACTCTCCTACAGGGATGAGAGAAAGTAGCCAGTTGGGCAGCTGGTCAGGTGGGGAGAATGGAAGAGGAACACAAGTGTGGCCAGAAGAGCAGCAAGGTGCACAATGGTGAGTCCCAAACTACAGCAGCACACCTCTCGTGGACTGCAGGGTCCTCCTGGTGTGGCCTGGCCTGTGGGAGCAGAAGCTAAACAGGCCCACCACAGCCAAATATTAAGTGTCCAAATTGTGTCAACAGAATTGCTTTGGGAGACTAAAAATACAGATTTCTAGGCCTGGTTGACTCAAAGCACCTTAGGTGGCTCCTGGGAATCTTTACCCTTAGCAGCTCTGGATGATTCTGTAGGTCACTCCGGTTTGGGAACTCCCGGGCAAATGGACAAAGATGGTCAGGGATGGTATATTTTGCTGAAAGTGAAGCAGGGAAAAGTACTTTTATCCCTGTGTCTACATGTCTGTGTCCCTGGGGGAGTAGCAGGGCCCCTCACGCAGAGGGCTGGCAACGCCCACCTGCTCCTCAGCCACTCTCCCGTTGTCCTCAAGCTGTGCTGCACACTAAGATCACCTGGGGAGCTTTGAAGAATGTTGGTTCCTGGGCCACACGCACAAAGATTATGACTTAACCGGTCTGGCTGTAGCCTTGGCATAAGGACTCTTCAAATCTCCTGAGGAGACTCACATCTGCAGCTGTGGCTGGGAACCGCTGCTCCAGACAGAGCTGCAGCGTCCGCCGACGGCTGAGGCTGTGTGTACGTGTGGTGAGGGGACAGAAAACCACGGCCTTGTGTTTTACTGTGGGCTAGGAGTGCAGGGGTGCTGGGACCGTGCCCACTAGTCAGGACATGGTAGACAGGGCCATAATTAAACAACTGGCCACTAACGATTGCTGTTTTGCTGATCTACAACTGCATAAATCACAATAATGATTTGTTATGATTATAACTCAGGGTTCTGGGGTTGACCGGCTTGGCCAGACGGCTCTCACTCATGCTCTTCATGCGGGCAGACCGTGGCTGGGGCTGGGTCCTCCCTGGGGCTCCCTGCCACACCTCCCCAGTGGGATTTGCTGCTGCAGCTGCTGGTGGAAGATCCACCTGCAGACTTTCCACAGGGCCTGGGCTTCCTCACAGCCTGGCCACTGGGTTCCAAAGAGGAGTGTCCTAAGAGACACCATCGGACACTTTGGGGCCTTTTACAAGCCAGCCTTGGAAGTCACATGACACAGCCACCATATTTTTCTCATTGAGGCAATCACAAAGGCCCGAGCTCGAGGTGCTGTGGATGAATTGTGTCCCCCAAAATCCATATGTTGAAGCCCTAATTCCCAGTATGACACTATTTGGAGATGGGGCCTTTGGGATTTAGGTAGTTAGGTTAAGACGAGGACATCAGGGTGGACCTTCCTCTTGGGATTAGTGGCTTTATAAAAAGACACATCACAGAGCTTCTGGCTCTCTCCCTCTGCCATGTGAGCACATGGTAAGAAGGCACTGTCTGCCAGCCAGGAAGAGGTCCTTGCCAGAACCCGACCATGCAGGCACCCTGATCTCTGATTTCTAACCTTTAGCACTATGAGAAATAAACTGCTCTCGTTTAAGCCACCCAGTCTTTGGCACTCTGTTATGGCAGCCCAAGCTGACTAAGGCAGAGGGAGGAGACACAGACTCCACTTAAGAATTTGCAAACATGTTTACAAACCACCTGAACTAAAAAGGACATAAATGCCACTTCTTGAATACAGCAAGACTTATGCTAGTGTCCCCAAAAAGCTGAAAAGTATTTCAGGTATTTTATAGACAATCCATGGTAGAATTATTTTGCAATCCACAGAGTTCCTGTAATTGTAGCTCCCAGACTTTTTCATGCAGAAGTTGAAGAGCAGAGGACGACTTGGGAGTGTTACCAGCGAAGTGACGGTGTAGGTGCTCACTTAGGTCAAGTGGTGAACTGATAAATTCAGTTCTCAGTGACCTTCTCAGTTACAGCCTCAGTGGCCACTCGGAAGGCTCTGGACCCTATACTAAGTCCAGAATTGTCCTGCCTGTGGGAAACAGATGATGCCATGTGGCAAAGTGCCCACCTGTCACCAGGTGACAGAGATAGGAGCTGGGGCAGAGGGCCAAGACTGTTTGTAAGTCAGTATCAGAACCAATTTCTGCTCTGAGGGGACAGCGTGGGAAGCCGTGAGGGAGATTAACTGTGGCTGAGATGCTGGGATTCGTTTCAGATGTGGATGGCAGGGCTTGGTGGGAATGAAATGCAGCCCAACTTCTCAGGCCGCTTCAGCCCCCCAGCTGTGACCTGGCTCTGTGACAGGACATGGCCACTAGCTAAGGGTGCCTGGCATGGGGCACCCCCCAGAAAGCTAGAGTCTATAACACAGACATATGGGAAGGTGGGGGGGGCATCCCCATGGGTGTGGGCCATGGCCTCGGGAATGGGCGGGCAGTGGAAGGAGACCCTGACGTAGGGTACTGAGAAATGCAGGAAAGGGCCACCAGGGCACCCCAGAGCCAGGGGACATTGGCCAAGGGGTTTGCTAGCTGGGGGAGGAGTGGAGGCTATGGGAGGGAGACCTGGGGTGCAGTGGAGGGGGTCCCAGGACTCTCAAAAGCAAAGAATCAGCCCAAGTAACAGTTGGTAACATCTGTCAGGTGGTTGCTGTGTGTCTGGCAGCTGTGGTTTGGCTATGGGATGTGGCCACACAGCCATTCACAAAAGATCCCATAACTTCATCTCTAGCAGCTTCCAGGGTGATGTTACCCCTGTTCTGCTCCTGAGGAAACTGGGTGCATCAGTGTCTGATGCTGCTGTAATAAATTCCACAAATTGAGAGGGTTAAAACAACAGAAATTTCTTATCTCACAATTCTGGAGGCCAAAAGTCCAACACAGAGGTGCAAGCAGGGCATGCTCCCATGCAAGGCTGTAGGGACACATCCTCCTTTGTCCCTCCCTGGCCTTTGGAGCCTCACTCCAGTCCTGCCTCTGTGCCACGCGGTGCTCTCCAGGCACAAGCATCTCTGTGCCGCTCCTCTTCCAGGAAGGACGTGGTCATTAGATGGGGCCCGACCTGATCTGGGGTGACCCCGCCTCAACTTAACTACTTACATGTGCAAATACCTTATTTCCAAGTAAGCGCACATTCTCAGGTTCTGCATGGACATGAATTTTGGGGAGTCACTGTTCACCCCATCACCCTGAGCCTTAGAGAAGTTTAGACAATTACCGAAGTTCCCATAGCCAATGAGAAGGTAGCTGCAGTGGGGACTGAACCCCCTAGTGAAGCTGCTCTTGCCCCAGTAGCCCAAAGTTGTCTCAGTGGCGGAAGGTTTAACAACTGTGAATCCCCCCAGAAAACCTCTCCACCGCTGGCATCGTTCCTCAGAGAGCCAGGGCTGGAGGTAACAGCTGTTATCCGAGGAAACCTCTAGAGCAGCAGGTGTCTGCACCAGCAAGGAGACGTGAGCAGCATCCTGAGGACACGAGCGCTCGGGTGGCCAAGCACAGGGGCAGCTGGCCAATCTGCGAGCTGACGGGATCCCCCAGGAAGGAGCTGTGGGGTGGCCTGCTCAGCCATCTGTGAGCATGAGAACGCTGTCTGCTGGGCTCAGGACTGCGACTGCCCCCCCCCGCCCCCACCCTCCCTGTCCCCGCACTGGATCCCTGAGACCAGAGCTCAGCGCACTGGAGGTGGGGGGCTCTGTGGGCTGCCGGGACCCCTGGTGGCCATGCGAGAAGTGCCCCAGGACAGTCTGGGAGTTGCTCCCCCGAAGGAGGAAACCAGGGGACAAAAGGAACCAGGCTGGGGGCTGGCAGCTCCAGGAGCCACGCCAGAATCCTAGGGAGGGAGCCTGGGGGAGGCGCACAGTCATGAGCACCCTGGGCACTGCGGGTCTGGGACATGGGTGGGGGTCACAGGGCCGGCAAGTCCAAGCCCTGCATGCCGTCCCTGGGCCAGCCGCTCTCAGTACACATTGCAGCACAGCGCCCACAGGGACAGAGGCCTCCCTGGTGTCACTCGGCGTCATGATGTGGAATCTGAAAAGGGCCAACTCCCAGAAGTAGAGAGTGGAATGGAGGATACCAGCGGTTGGGGGAGAACAGTACAGAGAGGAGGTGCAGGTCTCTGAGATCTAGGCATAGCATGGGACTGAAGTTAACAATAATGTACTGCATATTTCAATGTTGCTAAAAGTATAGGTTTTAAATGTTCTCGCCCCAAAGAGATATGAATGTTAGCTGACGAATATGTTAATCGCATGATATAATCACTCCATTATATATGCATATAGCAATACATGGCATATATCCTTGTGCCCCATAAATATATACAACTATTGTCAATTAAAATTTAAAAAAAAATATTTAAAAGACCTATTTTGGGTACTTAATGTTGTCAGCCTTTGTGAGTGGAGGGGGCTGGATTTGCAGGCCTTCCTGCGAAGCACAGCCCTGGGGTTGGGACACCACTCCCACAGCCTCCGGGACAGGTGGCAGATGGTATGTCCTCAGGGCCCGGCTGTAGCTGGTCACTGTTGAGCTGCCACCACAGAACTGTGACTTTGCGGTCCACCCTGGCCCCTTCAGTTGCACAAGGGGAATAGCAGCAGTCCTTCCCCTCCAACAGGAGGGACAAATGAGACGACAGACTGAAAGTGTAAGATGCAGGCAGCTTACTTTCCAAGGAAAAAAGGCTTTATTCATTAGAAAACAAAAACAAAAAACAGTCTCACATGGCCCCTAACCTGGAGGGACTGGCTGGAGCTGGGAGCTAGTTCCATGACAAGGAGGCCAGAGCGAAAGGTAGCCCAGGGCTCAGAGGGGCTCACAGCGGGATGTGGAGCAGGTCCTTGGAGCAGGCTCAGGTGGAACATAGCACAAGTGTCAGAGCAGGGCCTGGGGGACAGCAGTGCTAGATCCAGGGCTCTGCTTGCGCAGTTTCATGACAGCTCTGTGACCTCAAAGGGCACTTTTAACTCTTCAAGCCTCAGGGCTCTTGTGTGACTCACAAGAGTTCCCCTTCAGCCTCTTAGTAGCCCTAGAAGTGTTTCCAACTTCTCCATCTGTGCCCCAGATACTCGTCCCTCCCTTAATCTTATATTCTGCTTCCACCCTCTAATTAATATGATTTGTCTTTTCAAGAAAGTTTCTCTTCTAGGCTTTCTAAATTGGATCACATGCTCCTTCCCTAAATGCCTACTCCCCCTCATTAGCAACTGAGCACTCTGTAGCTCAGCGTCTGCCTGCGGGGCTCCCTGCAGGTGCTCCTAGGGAAGGGGCTCTCTGGGCTGGGCGTCCATCAGGATTGAAATCCCCACAGCTGATGGCAGTGGCTCGCACTGACAGGCGTGCTGTCCAGGAAGTCGGACTCAGGCTGAGGTAGGAAGGCATGTGGCATCCCACCCCCCATACCGCATGCCCAGAACCAGAGAGCTCAGCCTGGGGAGGGGAGAAAGGGAAGGAGGAAGGAAAGCTCAGGGAGGAAACAGTGGAGCAGGTGTTACCTCACTTGGAGCTGCTTGTTTCCTCCTTCAGGTGCCCCAGACAGATCCACCCTGGGGCTCTTGCAGAGCAGTCCCTGCTCCAGAGCCAACTTCAGCCCCCAGGAAGCTCAGTCCTGCCCCTGTCCCCACCTCCCCACAGACAGGGAATCTTTGGGAAAGATAGCTGGGCAGGGTTAATCAAACCCCCCAAATGTGCATATCATCAATTTCATATGTAGGAATTTAATCTAAGAAAAAAAGTGAATATGTCAACAAGAATATATATTTGTGGATATTCATCTTAAGAGTTATTTATAGTAGTGAGAATTTCAAAATAAATTATGTAAATAAATATAGTAAAATACAATGCAGCCATGAAATATTATCTAGAGGAAAAATATGTGTTTACATGGTAAAGTGTCCAAGGTGTACGGTTAAGTAAAAGAGCAGATCACAAGAGTATGTATAATATAATCACATTTTGCATTATTTAAAGGAACGAAAATGAGGCAGAACAGGACAGAAAGAAGGAAGGAATGAAGGGAGGAAGGACTTACTAAGGCAATATTGATTAGTACTAGTTTGCAGGATTATGAGTGTTCTGTAATTTTCTTAATTAACACATGTAATCAGATTGAGGAGTCTTTATTCACCCAAAAGAACAAGAAGGCCATATAAATAAATTAAGATATAACAATCTCATGCTTTGGATGTATTTTAAAGGAAAAAAAGCCAAAATATATTTACATTAAAAGTTTAAATTTCCTATGAAGAAAGCATGTGTTTAGGGGAAGTGCAGTTTACCCTTCCAGCATCCGCAAATCTCTGCTTTTCTTAGTTTGAAGATGTTACATTATTGGGAATTGGGAGAACTTACATGTTTTACCTATAATATTGACCCTTTATAAGTCCTGCATATCTAGTCCACGATTCTATTTAGAGATATTCAACTTATCACATTTTAAAATTATTCACAAAACTACTCACAAGAGCTCTGGCACAAAGATTCTGCCCACTGCCCCAGGAAAACATGTGAGCGCTAGGGATTCAGAGAGTGACAGCGAAGACAGACAGTCCCCAGGAAAGCAGAAGTCTGGACAGTGAACTGCAGAGGTCCTCTGGCTTTGCCACAGCAGCCTCCTCAGCAAACACCTGTCCAAGGTCTTCTCTTTCCTCCCACAATTCCTGCAAACCGTCCCACTCCCTCAGTCCTGGAGGAGCTGGCGTCCAATCAAGTGGTGCTTGGGACCCCCACTACCAAGTCCCCTGAAAAGTTTCCTCTAGTTCTTCTTGGAGGCTGCACTGATTAATCACCCCACTGGGATTTCAGAATCCTACTGGAATAAAAACCATCTTCCCTAGTGCTGACTGTTAAATTAATTATTAATTTAGTGATTAAAATTTAACAATGCAAATGTCTGGTTGAAGCAGCAGCATCTAATCAAGTCTTTTCTCACCTCAGCAGAGGAGCAGAAAGATTCTGAGCCTGTAAGACAGAGGAGAGTGAGCAGGAGAACAGGAGGAGCCGGGAGCTGCAGGGAGGCGTGCTGAGGCCATGGAAGCAAATGTCTTTCGTCTTAATGCTGCCTGGGACTCCAGCCAAAGCCACCGACTACCTGCAAGGGTGTTTTGTTGAGTGACTCACTTGCAGCTCAATGGAAACCCTGCTGGGATGAACTAAATGACACTTATTGATAGTGCATGATTTATGAAGCCATGGGCTTATTATCTTATTATAGTCACCTTTTTAATAAAGGAGAATTCAGACAACTCATTGGTTGTCTGAATTAAACTACCAAAAGGCAGAAGACTTGGTTCCACCATGTAAGGATAAATTTTATTTTTATAGTTTGTTAATAGCTTTTATAAAAGTAATCCTTTCATTAATTTATTATAATCAGAAAATAACGAAATCAAGGAATGTTTTTACTTAAGTCTTGCTCTATCACCCAGGCTGGAGTGCAGTGGCATGATCATAGCTCACTGTAACCTTGAATTTCTGGGCTTAAGTGATCCCCTTGCCTCCACTTCCTGAGTAGATAGGATTACAGGTGTGTGCCACCACACCTGAGTAATTTTTTAATTTTTTTTTGCAAAAACAGGGTCTCACTATGCTGCTCAGGCTGATCAGCTGGTCTCAAACTCGTGGCCCCAAGCGATCCCCCTGCCTTGGCCTCCCAAAGTGCTAGGATTACAGGCATGAGGATTCCCAGGATTCCTAGGATTCTCAGCCTTAGGGAATTTTTTAAAATATCAGTTGTACCCTGGCTAAAGTATTTAGGGTCTAGATTATGTGTTTTAATTTATACAGAGTCAGATGGAAACTACAGATAATATCCAATGCATGGAGTTGAAGTTGTAGATTATAAACTGTGGCTTTCAAGTGGTTAAAACACAAAACCTCACTCTGCACACATATTTACACACAGTGCCACCTTCTCTGGTTGTACAGCGGTAACTAACCAGGACGAAAGCAAACTAGAGAAAGAGAGCAGATGGCCATCCTATACCTGAAAATGTGCGCTTGAAGCAGAGATTCTGATCCAGCATCTTGGAAGCTTCAGGGGAAGTCATTTGAACTGCAGATGCCCCCAGAGGCTCTGAGATGTCCTCTACCCCGGGGACACACCTCCTGAAGCCTACTACTGCAGAGCTCTTGCCAAAGCCTTCAGCGTGATGGAGTGAAAATTTATTTAATAACTGCTTACTTACAACAACTAAAGACAGATATTAAGACTTTCCTATGATTCATATATTTATTTGCTCAAGTTCAAGTATTTGCTCAAGTTCTTTCGAATTGGTTCTTCATGAACCAGAACAGGTGGAGAATCCATATGAAATGCAGAAGAGCACCAGTAAACACCAGACAAGCAAAAGCTGCCCCAGACTAAGGTGTTGCTAAACCATAAAAGTAATTCTGCTTGAGTTCACCAACTCTGTAAAAATGAGGAATTGGTGTAATCAGCCTAAGCTTCACTTATGTTAACTGCATATTAAGTTGAACTTATTTTATATGGCCAAGCTGTTTCAGAAACTATATATAATTCATCATATAGTATAGATGTTATCATCTCAGTGATGATAAACAAGGGAAGAAAAACAAGAGGAGAAATTGATAAACTTTTAACTTGACTGACCAAGAAAAAAGAGACACAATTCAAATTACCAAAATAAGAAATAAATAGAGAACATCACTATCAACCTTACAGAAATAAAAAAGATTCAAGGGAATGCTGTGACCAAATGTATTCCAACAAATCAGATATCTTAGATGAAATTAACAAATTCCTGGAAACACACAAACTACCAAAACTGAAACAAGAAAAAATAGAAAATCTGAGTAGACCTGTAACAAGTAAAGAGATTGTATCAGTAACTTAAAAACCACTTACAAAGGAAATCCCAGGACCAGATGATTTCACTGGTAAATACAACCAAACATTTAAATAAGAATTAATACCAGTTCTTTGAAACTCTTTAAAAAATATGAGGTGGTAACATTTGCCAACTCCTTCTATGAGGCCAGTATTAATCTGATACCAAAACATCATGAGAAAAGAAAACTACAGACCAATATCCATTAAGAACACAGACATAAAAATTATCAACACAAGCAGACAAGCATACATCGGATGAGGGTCAGAAGGAGGGGTACCTGAGACTACGGGAGACTCCATGGGAGGAGGCCGCAGAGGAGAATTGGAAGGAGAGAGCCCCTGAGAAGCTTGGAGACTGGTGACTAGAGTAGGTGGAGCAGTTAACTTGCTCCTCCCTTGCATCTAAGACTGCTGGTGAGCACGTGGGCAGTTGGAGAGACCTGCTAACACCAGCCCAGAGATGGCTGCAGTCAGTGAGCGGTGAGCCTCTTGTGGACACGACACCAGGCTCCCAGCTCCGTCAGGGCACCTCCCGGCCCACAGACCAAAACTGATAGGCAGGCGCCATATTGTCTCATTCTCCCCTCCCCCTTCCCTGCCCGCAGCTGCTGGGAGAGACAATTTAGCCACTACCCAGAGGCATCTCCAGGGAACGGGACATTTCCTTTTGGGGCCCTACAGCAGACTGAGGGGTACTCAGACTGTGAGCTCCCAACCCACCAGCCCTCTCAGGTGCTGCTGGCCTGGTGACTCTAGGAGAAGAGGACAGATCCTGAGGCTGAGAGACATCAACCCAGGTTGGGCACCCTGTGGGTGACTTAGGACTGGCACACCTCTACCTGGTGGGGTCAGGGATTGAATTCCAGGGTCCAAGGGTCAGATCTGCAGACCAGATCCCATGCAATTAAGTCTCACATTGCCCTGGGGCACAGAAGGGATATTCGTGAAGGAGCCTACTAAGGTGTGTGTTCCTTCAGGGGCAGATCAGATCAGTGTGCTTGAGGGGCAACTCTCCTACCCGGGGAGGGCCATGTCCCCAGCCCAGGCTGCTATCCTGGGCAGGGAACCTCTCGGCCCGCATCACAGCCAGGGGAGACCCGCTGCCGTGAGGTCCTGCCTGCTGGCAGAGGCCCAGGAGAACCCATGGAGCAGGCGAGGGTGGAAAGGAGCGACACTTGCTCCAGACTGCAGATCTCAGACAGCCCCACCCCGACAGGCAGACTTTCAGGCTGAATGGGGCCATTTCAGCCCCTCCCTGACAGTTTTGCCCAGCAGCAGAGAACAGACCTTTGACCCCTGCTAACAGCAACTGTGGTGCTTGAGGACAGGCTTACCCAACCCAGTTCTGCCCAGACTCGCTCCCAGACCTGCCCCCACTGAGGTGGAGAATAAGGACACACCTGGAAACCCCAGGGCCACACCCACCACCTGAGGAACAAGAGTGCCTCTCCAGAGGAACAAGAGCTGGTTAAAGGATGCAAAAATAACACTGTAGTCTTCTCCTCCCAGCAAGCACCACCTACTGACAGGGAGGTCATTCTGCACACACTTTTACTGCATCTACCAACTCATTACAGGGTGTGGTCAAATCTCACCTACAAACACCACCTACTGGCTCAGAGACTAAAAAGGGCATGCCATTATCCAAACGAAAATCTAAAGGCAAGAAGCAACAACTGATCCAGATGAGAAGAAATTAGCAAAAGAACTCTGGAAGTACGAAGAATCAAACAGAAAGCAGACCCCCAAAGAGGAACATCAGCTCTCTAGAAATGGACATCAACCAAAGTCAGAACACTAAAATGACAGAAGAAGAATTTCGAACATGATTGTAAGAAAACTCAATGACATGCAAGAAAAAATAGATAACCAATACAAAGAAACCACAAAAAAATCCAGGACCTGGAAGAAAAATTCACTAAAGAAATTGAAATATTAAAGAAAAATCAAACCAAAATCCTGGAAATGAAGTATCTATTCAAGGAACCACAAAACACGGTGGAAAGCCTCAAGAACAGGGTAGATCAAAGAGAAGAAAGAATCTCAGATATTGAAGATAACACCCTCCAACTAAATAAGTCAGTCACAGAGATAGAGCAGAGAAATAAGAGAAAAGAGCAAAGCCTACAAGAAATGTGGGATTATGTGAAGAAACCTAATGTGAGGGTTATGGAGATTCTGGAAGGGGAAGAAGAAAACATGCAGGGTTGGATAAGCTATTTGAAGATATAATAGAGGAAAATTTCCCAGGCCTTGCCAAAAATCTAAATATCCCAGTACAAGAAGCTCAAAGGACCCATGGGAGATTCAATGCAAACAGGATGACACCACAACATACAGTCATCAAACTGACCAAAATATCAACTAAAGATGCCCTTCTATGAGCTGTAAGGCGAAAGGAGCAAGTAACATACAAAGGAAAGCCAATCCAAGTAACACCAGGCTACTCAACTGAAACCTTACAAGCAAGGAGAGCCTGGGGCCCCATTCTCACTCTTCTGAAACAGAATAATGCCCAGCCTAGAATCTCGTATCCTGCAAAACTAAGTTTTGTATAAGAAGGAGAAATAAAGACATTCTTAGAAAAGCTAAGACTGAGGGAAATCACCAGGACAAGACCAGACCTCCAACAAGTACTCAAAACAGTGTTACCCATGAATTACTACAATAAACACTCACGAATGTAAAACTACTGAAAAGCTAAAGATCAAAGACCAGATACCACAGTGGCTCAAGAAAGAAAACAAAGCAACAAAGTTCAACCCAACAGAATGAACAGAAATCTGCCCCACCTATCAATTCTCTCAATAAATGTGAATGGCTTGAAGTCCCCACTCAAGAGACATAGGCTGCCTGAATGGATAAAAAAAAATACAAGCCAAGTATCTGCTGTCTTTGGGAAACACATCTCACCTGCAAGGATGCATTTAGACTAAAGGTAAAGGGGTGGAAAATAATATTTCAAGCAAACAGAAGCCAAAAGAAGGCTGGTGTGGTGGTTTTGATTTCAGATAACTTAGTCTTTAAATCAACAAAGGTAAT